>CABIKL010000089.1:0-32805 GCA_902196195.1 Aptinothrips rufus | reverse complement strand
CCCCCCCCCCCCCCTTTCGTAAGGCGAATAACCTAACCTCACCATACTTTTGGTATAGGACTAAGGCACGCTCGGAACCCCTCCACCCCTAAGAGCCTTACGTAATTTATGGACAGCCCCCAATCTGAGTGAACGATCGCACGGCTGCTCTGTGTTGCAGACATTGACGAGTGCTCCACGGGCAGGGAGTGTCGCGGGCAGGGCGAGGTGTGCCTCAACATGCAGGGCTCCTTCCGGTGCAACACCATCCGCTGCCCCGAGGGCTACCAGCAGGACTTCACGCAGAGAAAGTATGACCCGTCATGACCGCGAATAATTTTTGGGCAACTTTGGTATAAAACGTAGGGGTGGGGGATCGGGGGAGGTGAAATAATTCTCCGGAATGCGATCAGGCTGTTGTTTGGCAGTGAAGTGTGAATGTGATTGTGGTGCTGCAGCCGGTGCCGGCGCGTGTCCCGCTCGTGCCCGCCGGACGACACGGAGTGCCTGCGGCAGCCGCTGCTCATGACGTTCAACTACATGGCGCTGGTGTCCAACATGACGATCCCGCCGAGCGGCCAGCTGGACCTGTTCACCATGCGCGGCCCCATCCTCAGCGACACGCACACGTCCTTCTCCCTGAGCCTGGACAGCGCGCGCTCCGCCGCCCACCTCACCCCCGCCACGCGCGGCTACTTCCGACTAAGCCAGGTAGGCCACTGAAAAAAAAAAAAATACTTTTTGGGGAGCCTTCCCGAGGAACAGGTCAGAAGTATCACCAGTTTTGAAATATTCGGGGGTCACTTTGACAGCTACAACACCAAAATAGTCAGGACACTCTAAAATGCATTTCTACATAATCCTCAAAATGAGCCCCGAAAATTACGAAACTGGTGTTACTTCACCCCTGTTTCTTTTAACAGTGGGGCTGGACTTCCCCTGAACCGAGGGTTTCCTCACATTTTCCAGTCAGCGTGCGCCTCCTCTACTGGTCACTTTTTCAGTCATTTCTGTCACTGTTCTAGTCATTGACATTGTCTGACTTTTCGGAGAAATAGCCATTTAACCGCCAAAAACCATTTATTCTACCCCTATTTTCGTCGATTTTCGTGAAATTGACTCACAATACAGACCTCCAGTCACTTCTTTTCACTCCTCCAGTTATTTCCAGTCACCAGTCATTGTAATTACACTCGCTTCGGAAGTGAGGGAAACTCTGGAGAAGTCCAGTCGATTCGACGTCATTTTGATGTCGTTTTGACCAGCCGAGGGGGGTTCTGATCGTCATGGTCTGTGCCTGCAGGTGAGTGGCAGCCAGGCCAAGGTGTCGCTGGTGCGGCCGCTGCCCGGCCCGCAGGACGTGGAGCTGCGGCTCACCATGGAGGTCTACAGCGGCAACTTCTTCGCCGGCCTAAATGTGGCCAGGCTCTTCCTCTTCGTCTCGCAGTACGAATTCTAGGCCGTCTGTCCCACTCGCACATGGGAGGCGGACCCGACCGCTGCACGTCCCTAACTGCATACGAGCAATCGACTGAATGGTCGAAAATGATAGAAAGAATTATGAAGTTGCGCACCCATGGGACTCCTCACCCTTAACGACAGTGTTCGAATAATCGAATAATACAGCTCATTTTACAATATATTTTCAATTTTGTTTCAACATGGCACTGGTAGAGATAATGAAATCAGGGTTCCAATTGTCAATTTAGGGAGATTGGAGTGGTCTGAAAGTTTCATCCCACTGAGAAATGCACCGTCGATTTCACGTTGGCTAGGGATTCGACATCGAATCTCCCGGATTTTTTTTTTCCGCAAAATCGACAAATTTTCGAATTTCGGTGTCGGTTCGAGGTCGATAGATAACCTTTTTCTCTGTGAACAGAGCCATATTTTGGCCCAGCCACTTGTGACCTCAACTAATTATGATTGTAAATTGTTGAATAAATAAGTTGTTAAGTAAAACAAAATATTATAATTACGATTATTTTTCATCGAACTTTCCTCGCACAGTCGTAGTGTTTTTTCAAAACCTGCCTGCCTGCCTGCCAGCGAGATCGCCAGCCTTCCCAGCGCTTCTTTGCTGAGGCCGTTGATCAAATTCGCAATTAAGGAAGCGTCACTCAAATGTCAAAATTTTCTAAACTGTCACAGGCGGAACAGGAGAGTCCATTTCTCAAAAAATGCTGCTATTTTGTGGTTAAGAAGTCTTAGGACATCCGGACGATCATCTCTTATCAGCAGGTCGCTGCGTCAACAGAGCAGACGACGGCGGAGCAGCGGCGAGGCGGTCGAGCGGCTCATACCAGCTCATACTCAGTTGGCTAGAATTAGAATTGCCATTCAAACCATAGTTTGGCTCCTTCACAACTATAAAAATACGGGGAGAATATTCGTTCTAAATAAAGAGAAAATGACTCCATTGATTAATAAACTGATTTATTGAGAACTTGATATACTATATCACACATTTCACTTTCACTAACATTGCACTTAAAACACAAAATTACATAACAGAAAGAAAACAAATTCCTAACATTATTGATTTCCAAAACTCTATGGCAAAACATGCAAATTTTCTGAAGTTTGATTCATGCACCAGCACTCAAAATTACTAAGGACACAAAAATGTTGATTTCAATCCTGATGCTTTCAAATAACTAAAGAAATATGGAAAATCGAGAACATTTTTACAGCCATATATATATTTACTACAGAAATAAAGTTCTAATATGCTGTGCAAAACGGATATCGATAACTGAAAATTATTTTATTGTCTAGCAGTACACCGCATGCCATTTCCACAATGTGCTTCTTAATTGGCTTCAATATTATTACACTAATCTTAGGATAAGATCCCAAAATGAAAATATGAGGATACTAACATTCCTGAGAGGTCATCATCAGTTGAGACAACTTATCGTCTTACACTTTATGGAAAATGCAAACCATGTAAATTTTGTAACATTACTGTGGACCTGCTGAAGGTTCACAGAATGTACAGAATGTAAAAGTAAATCAATAATTTGCACACAACATTTGGACCCCGATTAAATATCTTTTTAAAAAATTAGGGAAGGCCTAGTGCTCAATTCTATTACTCAGATGAAATTCTAAGAGTTGAACAATCATGTGAGACATCGAAAGAGACAATACCTTAGCATTAAAAAGTCTCTGAAGGGAAAGAAGGAAACATGGCACTAGCCTGTCACAACTAATTTGTCAGATAAATGGAAAAAGCTCCCAAGAAAACAGATCCACTCCATGAAAGCACAAAATTATTAAATCTTAGCACCTAAGAAAACAGAAATGGTTACAAGAATTAGAAAAATTATCAAGATAAGATTTTACATGAAAACTTGTTACACCATCTCCTTCAGAAATCAAATGTAACATTACAGAAAACTCAAAGAAATAAACAGAAAAGTCAAACAATGTTTGCTGCATTGCACAATAGAAGTAATGATTTTAAAAAAATAATCTTTCACCACCTGATTAACACTTACGAGTACTCCAAACACTGAAACAAATCAAAACTTTGTGTAGTATATAAGTGGCACACATGATCAAAACGCTTCTGATTTCAGTTTCGGTTAAACTTACGAGGCGATTAAATCAACCTTAAAATTCAAGACTGCTTGACGATATAGAGAGTGGATTCAAAAAAGGAGGAATCACATAAACCAGTCACCCAAAATTAAACTACTGATACTTTTCAGTATCTGCGGTTCTTGCTTGATCTTCATTTACTACAAATTTATTTGATGATTTCTGACTGTTCATATTGGTCATATTGAGTTACAATTAGCACAATGCAGAGATATAAGGATAATTTTCAAATCACATGGTGAGGCATATTTTTTAATGTGACACTAATTCTGAAGAGAGGAGTCTGATAAGATGAACACATATTTACAATTTGATGTTTTTAGTCCAAATACTCATACAATCCATCTATTGCTAAATTTAAGCTTCATAAAAAAAAAACGCACATTGTTAAGTTACCAGGGAAAAAACAGGAACAAATCAAACCAATAATATAACATTTGCAGCATGGCGTACATCCTAACACTCTTTGATAATTCTACGATCACAAAACAACAACTAAAAGCAATTTACAATGTTTTTTTAGGGATACAAAAGACTGCACAAAATTTAGTAAGTTAACAAATTGACAAAGAATAATTTTGAAAGCTAATGAAAATAAGTGCTTCAAAATCTTTATGAACACATATAAAATACGGCTAGAATAAAAAATTTCTCCTTCAATGACTAAAGCAGATCACAATATAATTTTTTTAAGATGTCTGAGATTGAAATCCCCAATTTTAAAGACAGAGAAACAGTACCCATAGTTTGAACTCAAACCGATTGCCAGTTTAGGAATAAGAATTAAAAATCATGCGAGATTAATTCTGTGTCAATGTCACTGAGACAAGTTTATCAACAAGAATAGCAAATTTTTACACAATTTGCAGGGAATGAACTATGCTAAAAGACAGAGGCGCAGAACAAGAAGAAAGTATAGAAAGACAAATGTTTAGACATCAAACATTTTTGACAAGAGTCAATTTGAGGAAAACAAGGTAGCATGCTATAAGAGGAAGATCTCAACAGATACTAGGAAATAAACAGCTTCTTAATCAAAAATATTAATTTTGAAAAAATCAGTAGTTGTTTACCCTTCTGACTTTCTTTGGTTATGGAGCTGATATTAATTCATATGAACCCTTTGGTTGCTTGGATTATCACAAGACATCTAAGGAGATAACTTCAAAATGCTTGAGAATCAGGCAGAAAGATGAAGCCAAGGTAGTAAATATAAGGAGAAAGGCAGTCAGTAGCTATGGAATCCAATCATGCAAATGAGTTGCATTACTCACAATGAAAGTGAAGTTAGTTTGGACCTGACCATCTTTACTTTAATTTCCTACACAAATAAGAAATTAGTCGATGAATCTTTTTACAGTCATGCTACAGCATACTTAAAAACAGTGTGGTGCCTACTGAAAAACTCCAGAATTAATGAATTCAACAGCTCTCAAATCTAAAAAATAAAATTTCATAGCTTTCAGCAACATTGCAGATAATGTAAACCGTAAACTCTAACAATAATATAAAAACAGTATGAACAAAATAGAATGTATCTCTACCTAAATCAGCACAGCGCGAACCAACACCTCAAACATCACATAAGCAGAGGTTCAAGAATGATGCACAAGCTATTATGGAATCACAATTGAATTCTTCAATAATTGTTAACATTTTAAATTGAAACAGTATACTACATACGATTTACACAATACATATCGCTACAGTACTACAGTGTTGTGGGATGTCTAAGAAGACTTGAAAAGCAAAATGAAAAACGATGATACAAAGTACCCTATCACTCAGAGTTGAGCCAATTAATAAAAGAGTTACTCATACAGCACAATAGCAAAGCAACAAAGATACAGTTTAGTGAACGGTATGTAGTTGCTTCAGACACATAATGTAAGTTCCAATCACACAAAAAATTCACATCTTAATATTAAACATACATGACACACAATGGAACTTCAATACGACAAAAAAAGTTTCCATAGGCTTGTATTTAACTTACACCAAAATTTCTAAAAATTGTGAAAGCAAAAGTCCTCTCAAGAGAATGTGACAGAAGCAGCAGTGCAGATGAAACTTAGAAATAACTTGAGAAATGATGTCACGTAGGAAGAGATCAGAGCCCAAAACGAACAGGACACCCATTGGACCAGTGACCTCGTCGGTTGCAGTAGAAGCATACTCCATACCCTCCATAATAGCGGCCCGGAATACCAGGCACTATTGGTGACTCTCCTTCATTGTCTTCATCTTCATAATCTCCATAATCAGACTCAAACCATGTCCGCTCGGATGAAGATGAAAATCCGCCGCTGCTGGAGTAACTGCTTGTCGTGTCACTGGAAGTCAAGGGGAAAATGGTTACTATTTTTGACTGAATGGACTTTGGGAGCAAACGAATAAACAGCTACCACTCAAATAACCTTGGCTCCTCCGTTGAGCTTCCAGAAGAGCTACCAGAAGATACCATGTTCCTGCCGTGTCGCCTTCTGAGTCGCGCGTGATGGTCCAGTAGCGGTTCATGAGGCTGCCCCATGGGCTGCCCCATAGGCTGCCCCTGCAAGGGCGCAAGGACAGACGGGCCCGCATCCTGGCCGTGTCCTTGAGGATGTCCTTGAGGATGTCCTTGGCCCGTCGAGGTCCTCGGCGGGGGCGTGTTGTGTCGCGTGTTCGCGAGGGCGTGGCTAGGGTGGCCGAGGGGCGGGAGGGCGTGCGGGGGCATGGGGTGAGGAGGGTTGTACTGATGCTGGGCGAGGGGAGGGTGCACATGAGCGTGCGGCGGGTGGTTGGCGTGGCTGTGAGCGTGGGTCACGTGGGCGTGAGGGAAGTGCGGCACATGAGCATTGGGAGCGTGGCCGAAGCCGTGGTGGTGAGAGTGGTGATGCGGAGGGGGGAGGGAATGCCAGTGGTTGTTGTTGTAGTTGTAGTTCTGATGGCGAGGTCCACGACTATGTGTGTTATTTCCATGATCTTGATTAGAAGACGATCCTTGCCTGTTATTTATTTGAGACCCTCCTGACGAGGCTTCGGACGCACTAGCGGCGGCTGCTTCAAGAGCTGAAACAAGAGAGCATCAGTTTTAATCTCAATCCAGAGAGGTGTATTAGATCTACTTTCATTCTTCCGCATACCAGCACGCTCTTCGACAACTTCTTTGTGGCGTTGCTGAAGTTCCATACTCAGCTGGCCCACCATTGTACTTATGAGAGAGTCTAAGGTTACTGAACGGTGTTCGGCAGTAATGGGCATGCGGCACATGGGACATTCAGCACGTTGCTTTTTCCATTCCCCAAGACAATGTTTGCAAAAACTGTGGGCACAGTTAATTGTAACAGCCTGCAAAGAAAGAAAGCACAACACATCACTAAGAGGACACTTGAGGGAATTAAAAGGAACAATGTATTTCCTCCAAAGAGGAGCTGCCTACTATGAGGATCATAATTAATAGAACAAAAAAACTTGAAATTTACTCAGTTTCTAAAACACATCGAGTATTCAAGAGATTGAAATATTTAAGAAAAGTACTTACAGCCACAAGAAGCTCATTGCAAATGCTGCATTGAAGCTCTTCTTCAACAAGAGCTCCAATGTTTTTCAGTTTTAACAGTGCGTGGTCGAGGTCTGAATCTTCTTTCTTCTTTTCAACATTTTCTGCTTTCAGCTCGAGTTCCAGGATGTCGGTCTTCTTACAGTCCTCTTCGTCGGCTCCACATGCAGCGTTGAATTCAGCTTCAGGCTCCGATTCCAATTCAACAGGTGGTTCTGCAGTATAATTAATAACACTGGCTCTCCTTCCTGAAGCACTGCCATGTTCTGTTACAAGTTCCACATTCTGAGGAATTAGAACATCACTTGAAGATGTGATTTCTGAATCTTCTTCCCCACTAGATTGAGCTTGCTCACTAGATTCTGGGGAAGACGCTGCAATCTCAGATTGTTGGGATGTAGGCAGGACACGCTCAGTAAGAGTAGAGCTGCCTGCCACTTCCCTGCAAATCAGAAAAGTTCAATCAGTAAATTTGAACTATATTTGTTTTCACATAGTTCCCTCTTATGATGCATGAAGGGCAATCATGTATTCTCAAGCAGACAATTTGGAGACATTGTTTAAAATTCACTTTCCAAGGCGCACGCCAAATTCCTAGTCATTTAAGAAGACAATCAAAACGTCCGCTCATGCATCCTAAAAGAAAACACATGACTGATCTTGTTTGAAAGAATCACATTTTGGATTAGCTAACGAGCATCGAATGGTTATTTAGCTGTAACCCCTCCTCAGGGTTCAGCCACAATTCAAGGAGATGTTGATGTGGATCGCAGGATGGGCCCCAGGTCTGTTTTCCCATCTTGGAACACTTCGGGTTAGAAACATTGTACAAGACTTATGTGTCTTTCCAATATTCTCTTTATATTCAGAATTTTATCAGAATAGAATAGCATGTCCTTTCCTCTATAATCGAGAATGTGTGTCACGTTATGAGGACTATGTGTCCGCTCTGCACCTAACTGCAGGAACTAGTCCATCATTATTAGTCTAATAAGCAAAGGTAAAAGGACTACGCGTTTATACACATATAAAGGGCAGTTTTGTAAAACCTTCTCACGGTAGATACTGATGTGCTCGGGAACGAAACAGTCATTAGACTGCCTTGCCGAAATTAATGCCGCCGCGACCCTTAGCAGACATTGTCGTTGCCCAAACGGAACTTCACGCTGTCGGAATAGTTGATCTTGGCTTGTTAATCGAAGGCCTCCAGCTGCTCCTCAAACACAGGTAAGTAACGATAAACATATAACCATTAATTTATCTGTCATAACTCTGTAGCATTGCCACCTCAAAAGGGATAATGTGCTTTGAGTAAGTGCCATGAGAAAAATAGAGTCACACTAATAGAGCACATTACTTTAAGGCCAGGTAGTGTACATTTTAAAGCAGTTGGATTGACAGAGTTGCCTAGTTGTTCTGAGAACTGTTTAATGCATACGTAAAAGAGCCTACATTTTCGCCCACACGTCTGAAACAATTTTGCCGCAGCTAATCAAAGATAATTAATGAATATCTGATTACGACTAGTATATCTATCGAAGGAATGTGTGTTCAATGATGGCAACTCTACACTCCAGCTATATGCATAACATGCGCATCCTTGTCGGTAGGGCCCCGTATATTTCGCTTGTACCTCCCTTACTACCCGTTGGGGAAGTGATGAGCCCTAAACTTATAAAGCCCGATAGAGCCTGATATCGAGAGCTTCATGTAGGTTGATAAGGCTACAAAGCATGGTGCGAAATACACGTAGCTCTATCCACATGGCCTAAGTTCACTACCTGGTTTGGGCATCTGCCTTGCACAAAAAAACACGTAAGTTATCCACTTTGAGAAAAATTATGGTA
This sequence comes from Aptinothrips rufus, assembly GCA_902196195.1. NCBI lineage: Eukaryota > Metazoa > Arthropoda > Insecta > Thysanoptera > Thripidae > Aptinothrips > Aptinothrips rufus. The sequence goes on along the minus strand of CABIKL010000089.1, from coordinate 23,832 downwards.
AGAAAAACAAATACATTAATTATACACTTCACAAAATAACTGGCAGAGTTCTCATATAATCTTGTAATAAAAATACAGATTTTCTTTCTGGGGAATTAAATTGATGACCCTGAATCAACAGGGGCTGCCAGAACTTACAATGAGAGAAAGCTTCACAATACAGTAATATTTTTCATAAAAATTTTGGAAACTTAAAAGTTTCCATTCAAAATTCTCCTTTTTTGATACTTTTCACAACTACATTGGGTCTGTGATTTATCCATATGAATATAGGTGGCCCATCCAGAGGCTAAGGGTTTTAGATGTTCAGAAAATCCCAGTAGTATTTCGTATTAACTTAAACACCTTCATTTCATTGATATACATACTGATGACTATCAAGTGTCACTAGGAGAGTATGGGTCACATCTGTCGGCCTACCAGCAGCGGTGTTGAAATTCTACTTCGTTCCACCCAAAACTTAGTTTGACAATGAAACGATAATAGTAGTCTGATGTGTATATATATGACTGCTTGCGCTAAAAATACATAAAAACACAGCCAATTGAGGACTCTAATTCATCCTATACAAAACTGGAGATGTGTTCCACACTTAGGTAGGCCCCTCAGACATAACCGAGTTCTCTATAATACTCCATTATACAAAGAAATTAGGAAAGCACAACAAACAAAATGAATTTGAGAAATTTTAAGTACACAACTTGGGGACAGGGTAAATACAGGGAAATGATGCAGGTATGGATAACAATCAAAAGCATTTTCCCACGCATGTTTAGGACTGGCTACACTAGATTCCAATCACAGAATTGGAGCTTCACTATTTGAATCAGGAAATAACACCGCAGAAAGTGGTGCTTGATATCTAGAATGCTGAGAAAAATAATGCTAGGTACGCACTGATACAGTTTAGAGCTGTCAAAATGATTTCTCAGCAAATTTAGGAAGAAAGAGAGGAAGTTACAAAATAAGCTCACAGTAACTTCAATTTAAAAACATCAAGAGACAGCAAAGTTTTCTACTTGCTGCAAATCATAGAAAAGGTACACATCTCTTTAAGGGAGGGAAAAAAAATCAATGATAGGCAAACACCTACGTTTTTCAGACTCTATGATGGTGATAATGATGATAAAAATAGAATAAAAACAAAAAATACATTAGGGAATCGTCTTTTCTTTTCTCCTATAACTTTCCCTATTCCATGGTTCACATGAAATCTAAATTTCATTACTTGGAATACATGTCTGATGTTTACAATAAATCAATGAGTATCTTCATGCAATAAACATGAGGAAGTGCACTTTAACTGACACTTAAAAGAAAGAAAATAACAAGTGTCACATTTAAAACTTTGTCTAACTTATTTGTGACTTTAAGTAGGAATTCATTTTTTTTATATCACAGAATTATTTTAATGCCTAAGGCCTCCCAAAAATAAGTCATTTTTTTTTTTACAGAAAAAAAAATCACAGAAAGCTCAGTCTTATAAATTGTCTTTACTGCCCCATCTTGAGATCTACCTGTATGAAACAAGAAGTATGAGTAATTTGTAAAATTGTAAAATATAAGCACAACAAAAGTCAAGGCTCCCCGGAGACTCCAGCTCGCGTGTCTGACTTTCATCTTGGGACTAAAAAACTTGGAAGTGGGCGACCTTTAAGAGATTGGCATAAATACCAGAGCTGCTTCATAAAAGGAATGTATGCTATCATTCCTAAAAACTTGATACTTTTTCCATTCAGTTAGTAAAGCAATTTCTTCTGTCTATGGTCACTGATTGAAAACTTTTGGCAGAATTTGAACTACACATTGGAGACAAGCGCTAACCTGCCAGGCGCGCAGTTGTGTAGTTGAACATCCATCACATGACTGCCTCCATGAGTTAGTGAGCCTGAATGAAAAAGAAACCAAAATTTACAAAAATTGTTTACAATGATAATCTAGGGTCTGCAATCAAAAATGTGATAAAACTTGCTAACCAGTGGCAGCATACAGCTGTTCAATAAGGGCCCGGCGCTGTCGGTCCAGACTTCCTAGGCGCCGTCTGATGTCCTGGAAATAAAAGACAAACATGTAAGTATTCTTTTTGATATTCAACAGTGTTCATCAGCTGGAGTTCAAAAAACATCACATAAGGCATATTCCACACAGAAACAAACCAATGCATCGCTGAAATCACGTCTCCCAGATGTGGATGGCAAAGATAGAGAAGTTGAGCTACTTAAGCCGGAATTGTGATTAGATGTTGACCTGTGAAAAGATTGAAAATCAAGTAATTGTATTCCAGTATATTTGCAAGTCAAGATAAAATAATATCATGATAATTTTTTCAAATTGTAGTCTACAACAGAAAATACTTATAAAAATAAGTAGGTAAAGAAAATGAGGGGGGAAATACCCTTCAAGCGACATCCTCTGCCTGAGCTGGGACAGCTCCATGCGAACTTCCTCAAGCTTCCGATTATTCTTTTCTCTGATAGCTTGCTCCTCAGCTTTCTCGCTAGCATCAATCTGCTCCAACCGTTCAGCAAGCCGGCGCTGCTCTTCCACAATTTGATGACGTTCTTCATTACATCTGTGGGAAAAAAAAATATGAGAGGTATTAAAAAAGCACCATATTTCACAATGCATTTATCTAATTTTGTATCTTTGTCCCACCATCACAAGGCAAACCCTTCTTAGTCACAATAAGTATACACAGAGTTCATTCCCAAAAAGAAACAATTTTGAACAATGAGGTTTCTGTAAACTCTTGGAATAGGCTATATGATTGCAATCCCACCTTTTGTGAAGGACTTGAAGGTGGAGTAGCAACTGGTTGACAAGAGAAGCCTCTTTCTTCTCAAGATGATCTAGTTCTTTCAACTGCATGTCATCAGCACTCTGCACGCTGGATGCTTGATATGGACGTTTCACTGGAGATGGGCCCATTTGCCTCACATTCGAAGGCTCGGACAATGTTCTTTTGGTGGCAGGTGACCCCTGTCTGCCCAAGGATGGAGACGACCCACTCCCACTTGCTTCAGACATGTCGACTGACGATAGGCTGCCACTGTTGTTAGTTAGAGAAGCATGAGAATCTTGCTTCGAGGGCCATGAGGTGTGGATGCTCTCCTCCACTTCCGGCAATTCCATGCGTCTCAACAACTGCCAAACAAAATCCTGATTTGGAGATAAATCAACTTAACTTACAACAAATTAAGCACGACTAAATTTCTTACACTCACATATGACAAACAAGGAACTAGTGCCAGTAATAATGAAACTGAAGTATCTTGTCCCAAAACTGCGAATGAAAGTAGAGACGAATTGATTCATAGAGTATGAAATGAAAAGAAAATTAGGTGCTACAAGGTCATGAGTTGCACAAGCTCCATAGACATACTGACAATGACAGAAAAATTTCTAATTCTTCCCACGTCCATGAATTTTCAGTAAGCGTGAAACTTAAGAGTGAGATAAAAAAAGATTAACTTTCTTCAACAGGGTAAAAAATCGTTTTTAACTCCATCAGCTAATTTAAAGAGACACAATAAATCAAATAGATATGAAGTATGGTAGACCCCAGGCTAGGAGTGTACAATGCAGTACTCTTATAAAGTCGCGAGGTCATTTAGACACGAAACAATTTATGCTGAAAAGAGATTAAAATAAAAAGAAACATTTTCGGAGCGCGTAGATGGGTGACATACAAAGGCAAATGTCAATATTTGTTTCCGAACCTTTACCCCACGGAGCGTTTATCGAGTCAAATAATTACGCGTTCCCCGAAAACGCACAGGATTTGAATTAAAGGAAGCAACTCTACAATGCTAATTCGAAGCACTGACGTAATGTGCGAGTGAATTGCGAAATAAAACTCAATGTCAACCAACGAGCGTTTTGAAATCGCCCAAATTTGCACACTTTGATCCTGCTGGAGCAGCGACTTCTGTTCCTTTGTCTTCCCCTCGCCTCCCTTCCCGTAGCACATATTCTCGCTCCCTGTTCAAGGCTAAAATTTAACAGTGTACACAGCTACTATCAGAAGTGATTGAAACATATACGGATCACGTTATGTTTCTAAACGCCATGCGTACCTCATTTTCTTGGCTAAAAAAACACTATTTAAATTTTCTCACACTACGTCGCCATCACCCACTTTTGTTTACGGCCTATCCAAACAGCTGTTTAGCCAGGCACACACGGAACCATGGGACACAGCAGACGCTTTTCTCCAGGAAAGGGATATTAGCTTTGTGAACCCCCTATCGTGGTAAAACTATGACTAACAGGGAAGACCATGTCTTAGTTCTCGACGGCACATTTAAATACCTTGAAAATCCTTGTTATGAACTCGCAAGAAGGATTTCCTAGTCCTGCGAAATGCGTTCGAAAACACTGCAAGGAGAAGGCTGAAGGAACATAAGTCAAATTAGTTCCTTTGGGGTACACCACCAGTTCAAGTCTGTAATTCTAAAAGAGAATGAACAAACAGTAAGATAAAAATCAGTCGAAATTTAAACTGAGACGTATAGTTAATTACGCAGAAAGCTCTGAGGCCGAAAGTTAACTTTAAAATGTCATTTTAAATACTTCACTTGACTTACGTTTGAGATGCCCTACTTTTGACTCGTAGGTGTGGAGGGGGGTCAAAGTAGTGGGAGGAGGAACAAGGACGCGCGGGGAGAAGAGAGGAACAGCACTGCACGAAAAAGGGAATTCACCTAACAGGGGAAGGGACGAAATCCTCGAAACAGGAAGTGAGTTATATTTCCTGGCGCGTGAGACCTGAGACCTATATGACACGATGACACACAATGATATTTAGTTTAAGTTTTAAGAGAAAAAAAAAAGAGGAGAATTGTGAGGAATAAATTTACTTTATTGATTTGTACACAATTCGGTTGATTTGTTACACACATGTACAAGTAAAATTTCAAAATAACCTCATAAAATTTTATAAAGAAAAAACAACAACTTGAAATCAAGGTAACAAATACTGTAGCTTTTTGAGGTACCACTTGTGAAATATACTAGACATTGTTGTCCTTCTGTTACCATTAGATAATTTGTCTCCTCTGAGAAATTCTCTATAGAAGTAACATTACACAATGTTAAGAGTAACAATTAACTTCCAAAACTTCCAGATGCAACATCAGTGACAAATTACCCCAGCAAATGTTCTTTTAAATCTCCAGAGAACATTTGACAAAGTATATTTACAAAAGGGAATCCTGATAGTGTGGAGGACTGAGATTCAGAACAAATAAATATTCACGTTTGCTTCCGAGGAGACAGTAATTCAAAAGTTGGAACTTATAGTTGCCCCAGCTCAAGGAGAAGTGCTTGACTGTTCCCCTTGTTCCCTTGTGAACTGAACTGAATGTTAGTATCTAGCAAACGACAAAAAGAGCAAAGAGCAACCACAAGGCAATGCACGGATACTTTCTGTAATTCTTCTTCACAGAACTATTATAAGGTGTCTTAAACAATGCAGTACCATTTCCACATCTCTTCTTTACAAACCAAAAACAAAACCTACATGAATGACAGTGATAATTAGAAAGATTTAAAATAAATGACTGAAAAATTTACATGTAATGTTATTGCTGGAATTTCTAGCTCTTAACCATAATACGAGCAGGCAAAGAATGTCTTTCTAGGATGAAAAAGCACTGCTCTAATTTAATTTTCTGAGTGAGCAATAAAAAAAAACACACCATAGTGAATATCATATGCATTCTCATTAAGTAAGAAAATTCATGAAAAATAAAGAAAACAAGTTCCAATTGCACACATTTCAGTTCCCCGAAGCTATGAACAGAAAGCTAATTAATCACAATTATAACCAGTAAGCTAAGTATTCCCCAAATCAGTGCGCCACCAAAGGCTAAAATTCAACAAATTTATACAGGGACAGATTTAGATGAAAACTTGCTACATGAATCACACTTGCAGACACAGCACAATAATGCCAAGCTGATGCAGTCATCTCTAACAGATTAAATTCAATATTACTTCATAAAGCTCTATGCATCTGCAGATTAAAAAGGAGACAGAAACTATTTAAGACAATTTACCAGCAGAATATAAATATTAGTCATTATTTATCCATTTCAATTTACAATATAGAAGAGTCATGAAATAAGAGCAAAATTACCAAAACTAACATATGATCCTCCAAACTAACTCCAGTGGTAACTTACACCTTCTTTGGCTAAGGCTACATGACTTTCATAAATTCTAAAATGAAGAATCAGGAAAATGACTCATTTCAGTGCATACAATGTTTTTGATTTTAAAAACATTTTTTGGCGTCTTTATTTAAGCAGTGGCTGACATCAATAAGCTAGAGAAACATGATGCTTTAATAGAACCTAATGAAGTCCTGTGCCTTAGACCAGTCACTACCATGCTACAATTGAAAAAAAAAAAAACATGCCACAGTCAATTTACCTTCATGCCTTCATAGAATATCCAGGGATTTTTTTTCCCAAAATCAATAAACTGTTTCCTAAAAATAAAGACAAAAACAACAACTTTACAGCATAATTTTTTTAAAGTGCTGGTTCCACCATAATAGAGAATTAAAACATGAACAAATCTTACAATGCAAAATTTCCTTCTTTGAGGCAAGTTATGTTTAAAAACATTTCAAATTATTTCAGGAAGAGTCACCAAAATGTAGATACATTAACTGGTCTATAGGATAATGAAGCACATGTCAGAGATTGTTTAAATTAGAACGCTTAACTTGTGAGTACCACAGGGAAAAATGTGCAGATAGATTTCACAGAAGCTGACAGTTAAGTATATTATCTCTTTAAATTTCCTAACTAAGACCAATAAATAAATATCACACATGAAATAAGTCAGTCTTGTCAGTGTAATTCAGGATGAAAACCTACTGCAAATCAACTCACCCAAATCAACGGCATTTTTGGATAAAAGTGGAATTTTGAAAAAATAAACATGTACACAGTAAGGCCAACCATCGCGACAGGAGGGCTGGAACTGCATCAAATTCCAACTTTGTATCTAAAAGTAAGACTATAATACATTCCAAAGCATAAAGCCAGGATCAAGATACAACATCATAAAGTAATCTGATAAAAATATAAAACTTGTTTTTTCTTTTAAGTTATAAAACATAACACCTACTTCATTTTACCTGCTTTGCCAAACTATTTTTGTACAGTTTTGGAGACCTGTTAAGGAAGCAATGCCCACGTAATGAAAACCTAGAGTTTCAAAATAAAAAAAAGGAACATCCACTGATGATGATACAACAGTATATCTGTAATGCAGTCCACAAGTTCATCACAAACAGAGCAAAGCCCAATACAATCACTGGATGAAAGAAAGAAAAAAAAAAGAAATTTAAATTTCTTTAAAATGCAACAGTTCATTTTCTATTCAGTATTTCAAAAAGCCTGGACAGTCCTCTCACAGCAAATTATTCAGTCAATAGAAAAAATAAGGGAGACAATGAAAAGAGAATTATAATGACTAGCTGAACAAAATTTTCTAATGCAAAGAGAGCTGCGATTAAGTCCCTAAATTGTACCACCATTTGCATACCAACAACAAAGACAGTTTGGCTACAGGATGCATTGCATATACTTGACACAAATGAGAAAAGCAACATGAACAAAGAAAATGGAAAATACCAATAACAACCAATCACTCACATAACATTGATAAAGGAACGTTCACAAACTACGTGACCAGGTGACGTCACGAATACCCTGCTATGCGGCAAACTTCCAAGCACGCGTGCTACGAAGTGGCAGCATAGCAGGGTATTCGTGACGTCACCTGGTCACGTAGTTTGTGAACGTTCCCTAAGAGTGATTTCATGTAATACAAATCTGAGCTTGCAATATGAGACACAAGCACAGTAACATTTCATTACTTTCACCAGTGTGAGAATGCAAAAAGGATGAAAAGATATGTTGCCTTCAGGACAACACATTCTTTAGGACTTGTACCAGGTGTATCGAAGTCATAATTAAAACAAATATAAAAACATTTAAAGGGTCAAAATTGCACTAAAAGCAACACGCAAAATTTGCCACATTCAACTTGAGTTCTCTAACTGACGAAGTACAACAGGCAGCTCCATCATTATCAAGAAACTCCCATAAATTGGCTTTATTGCCATATTCAAAGAAAAAAATGTGAGTTTCATCTTCGGTATCAAAACTCTTATCAAATACATGAAATTGAGAAATATATTCACTTAAAGAGTGAATGAAACTAGTTTCAACTCATTTCTGCAGGTTCACATTGATATGACCGCCAAGTAAAATCAGTTTAAAGTCAGTAAAATTCGCAATGCTCTGCTCTTAATGTCACCCAGCCTGCTGGATGCAGTTTAATGCACTATCTAAGTAAAAATAAAAGAATACAGAAAAATAAAACAATAAGGAAGTAAAATTCATATAACTCAGACACTCAGCAAACATAAAATCTTCTAACCATTTTTTGTTTAGAATTGCACGTAAAGATATATTGTTTTAAAGGTATAGATATAGACACTATATACATATCTAATAAAGTATGATCATATGAGTATGTGATCTGAGTACATGCCGAAAGGGACGCGAGCTGCCCTGATTCAATACCATTTAAATAATAATATCATCAGAATTTTGCAGAGCAACTTGATGTCTCTCAATAATTTCAAGTCCCACACAGGAGGTATTAGTTCTCAAAATGGAAATGGCAATCTTAAGTCTAGCCATGTTGTTTAGAGAAAATAACAGAGTTCCAACTTGAAAACAGGCTGACTCCAGCTGTACACAAGACACAAAGCTCTTCAAAACATTGGTTGGCTATTGAATTTTATGAGATTTAAATAAAGAAAAACATGTTTGAAGTGATTCTCCAACAGTTTTTAAAAGGCAGCATTCTAAACTAAAAACTCATACCCCCAAAATTAAAGAAATTGAATCTTAATGAAAATGAATAAACATAGTAAGCAATACACACACTCTAAGAAAGTGGAAGAGAAGAATAGATTACATTTGAGCTTCATAGAATGAGTGAATCAAAACAATTCTCAACTGATCTCTTACTTTTCCAATTCTATGGTTCACAAAATTGACAGCTGAGGCAAGTAGAGTATACATCACAAATATTCTTGTAGAAGCTAAATGTTCTAACATATATTCAGAGATTAAATGATATGTAACAAGATCCCCAATATGTTAAAATTCATAGATCCTCAAAATAAAGCTGCAATAACAGTGAATCGGAGCTCTGAGCACAAGATGACAAAAACAATCCACAACACACACTGGATTTCAATAGCAAAGTAAATGGCACATCTCAAAATATGGTAAAAAAAAAGTCCCCTTCCCTTGTTTACTGTGGGTACTTCCTGTTTTTTTTTGTTTTTTTGCTGTAAATCTTTTTTTCCACAGGATTGGATTTTAAATAGAACTGATCAGTAATGCTTGCAACGCAATTGCCATTCTCAAGACAGGCAAAAAGTTCCTGATCAGCATAATTCAAAGCTCGCAGCTTCAAATTTAGAACTTGACACAAGAAACAAATAGCAAATGCAAAGATCATATTTTAAGACTGGTTTATGTTTCATCACACATAAAATCAACCCTATTATTCAGAAATGCAGATATTAAGCCCAAGTCTAATCCAACACAACTATGAAAATAAATTCAATTGAAAAGGGCAACCATTCCAACAGATAAACATAACCATCCAAGCATGCATAAACTTAGTATCTCTCATAAAGCCACATAACATGAACTTACAAATACTGTGCATGTGATATTTAAAATCCATAACATCTAAAAACACTGGCAGGGAAGATATCACAGCAACTTGATGATGTTAACTTCTCTTAATTTACAAAGCTGAGAGATAAACATGTCACTTAGATGGTACAAACGTTATGTAGAATCATAATTTTTTCTCATTCATATAAAAAAATGGAACTCAATCAAACAGGTCACTTCAGTCAGTGCTTTTGAGAGAAGTCACCACAACCAATCTAGGGTGCGGCTTAACTCAAGTCCCCATCCAGTCCATGTCCAGTGCATGCATGTGGCAACTAGGCTCCGCTGCTGGCTCCGCTGCTCCACTGTGGCTCCCTCTCGTCTACTTGGCGCGGCTATGCCGAGAGGTCCCGCAGCAGTGGCGGCATTTGAAGCAGGAGCCATCGCACTGCTATCTTTTGCCACTACTGGCTGTACTTCCAGTGCTGCCACTACGCTGAATTTTCCGTCGCAAAGCTTGCATTTGGTCCAATAATGAAACTTTTTCATCAAGCAAAGTGCTTAACTCATCTTGAGCATTAGCTAAGCAAGACCTGAAGAAAAAAATCAAAATTGAGTACATTCTAAAAATAATAAATAAAAAAAGGAAAAATATAGCCTTACATAGAGAACCCAAGAACCCACCGAAGCGTGTCTGACTCTTCAGCTGACCGCCGGAGTCGGTGATTTTCTTCAGTAAGCTGCTCAAAGGCAGACAGACGGCGACGCAATTCTTCATTTTCTGCTGCTAGACGAGCCCATGAACGCTGAAGCCTTTCCAGCTCAGCTGATTCCTCAGCTCTGGCCCGTCCTTTGCATACAAGAACAGAAATTATTTTTTAAGACTGAAGAACCTGCACAGAATGTATTGAAAACAATCTCGAAGTTCTTACCAGGAGGCTCAATGACAAATATTCCATTTTTACCCCGAGAAATGTGTAGTCTAGATACAGAAACGTCAACAGGAACAGGTCCAGGAGATGTTATGTTATTGCTAGGTCGATCTTCGATTAAATGAAGAGAGACATTTTCCAGAAAGATCTTGAAAGTAAGGAAACAATTCAGGTAAATTAAAAATTGTTTTGATACATACATACAGATACACCAATTTTAAAATTCTGACTGTGCATACAGGCTGAGTGGCCAGCGCCGTGAAATCTTTTGGTTATACTAGCCCGCCACGTACGCCCGAGCCCGCCAGCCCGCTCACCCGCTCGCCTGCTGAAAGCGCACTAGTCTAACTTCAAAATTTCGCCGCGCTGGCCAGCCACCCTGTATAGTACCTACCTCCATTGGCAAAGGCTGAGGAATTACTTCGTCTTCCACCAAATCCGTGAGGCCTGTGACCGTGCTCATAGAGAGACGAAGAGGCAAATCAGTAACATGCACTTCCAGGAGATCGTTAAACCACGACTGCATGCATGATCGATCCCAAGGCCCTTTCAGTTTGGCTGCCGCTGTCCGAAATTCTGGCAGCAACTCATGGTCCAGACGGAGCTGCACTCGAGGATGACCAGCCGTGTCCAACGGGAGCTCAGCCCACGCTCGAGAACGGGAGCTGAACTTGCTCTGGAAGATGAAAACAGGACTTTAGACAGTATCTCACAATTCAGAGAGACACTGAGATTCTAGCAGCATGATGCTCTAAAGCTTACGCAAGAGCAGATCAAAATGTTGAAATAACTAGTGATATAGACTTGAGCCATCAGTCTTCCGTTCACATCTGAAGTATAGTCCTGGTAAACTACTTTCTAAAAATATTCTCTATACATTTCAATGATTAAGATTTTCTAGTGCTATATTTTAACCACACTGAGCACAGGCTGATATTGAGTAATCTGTTTTCTTCAAAGGACTTTGTTGAACCTAAGGTGCAACAGTAAAAAGCAAGTGCTTATAAACTATACAAGAAGTATGGAATACAGCCCAAACCACCTGTAAATAAAACAGAAAGCTCGGACTTTCGAACTACTCTACATGAAGGCATTACTCTGAAGCCAATTAACCACTCCATTTCATCCAGACACACAGAAAACTATGGCTTCTCCTTTCAACAAGAAAGACAATCAGTCCCAGAAGCAGTAAGAGTCATGCAGAAGAATCTAATAATACTAAAGGTCTGATAATGTTCACAATAAGAATAACAATAATAATACCTTAAATTCGGCCTGAGCAGCCAGACAAACATTCAAAAGGCAAGCATGCAAAAGAACACAATTGGGTAAGAAATTTTTCACATGAGTACATAGTTTTGCTACAAAATACCTCAAAAGACAAACATATTCCATTGCATATTTTATAGAAAGGATTCGAGAACGTGGGACGTGGGGCAAGCCAGCAAGCAATCCATTCTTTTCAAAGCAAGAGAAGAAGATGTTGTGAGAGCAGTACTTCCCAAATACCTTGAATATTGTAAACTTGGTGGATTTAAAGAATGCATAAATATAATATTTTTATGAACCCACAAACAGGGTCCAAACCCACTAAAAAGGGAATGAACGAAGGAGCAAGAAGCCAAAATGGTATTAAAAACAAATTACTGAAAGCATACGTATATTGAAACCAAAGACCCACTTTATATTCGATTTAATTTTTTTCTTTCTGTTTTCATTTTTTGCCTTAGTAATATAAAGCCATTTGGGGAAATGACATAGAATATGAGAAATACCACAGAAGAGAAAACCTACAAAACAACACTTAAGTCTTGAACTTCAGACAAAAAAGTAATTTACAAAAGAAGTCAAAGAAAGAGGAAAAATATGGAAAAATATAGAAAATAAGGGTAGAGCAATAAAAAAATTTAGTGCTGTACGGAATGAGTAATTGTAACTTTAACCTAAGTATATTAAAAGAACACACAGGTGAGGCAGATTTCCAAATCATGCATCAAAAGAATTAATGTTTGTTTTGATTTTCATGAAACAATAGAATGGACTTAAGATGGCATGCTAAGAATTCGAGATTAAAATAAAAGACATTTACTTTACCTGAAATTCATCCCATGGTATAGCTCCACATTCATCTGAAGTGACATTTGCAACTTGAACTTTGATGCAAGAAGAGAAGCCTTCCGACTGCTGCAGGAATTCAACTTTGGCCAACTTGAAAGTTACTATTGAAATCTGGAAATGCAAATCATCCATGAAAGTGAGATAGTTCAATAGAATTCAAGTCTATGCTACGATGCCCCCAAACCATATAAATATTCCATACCAAATCTCGTCGTTTAAAAGAGCTGTCGATGGAATCAGCTCTTTCACTTGGAGTTGTCACAATGGTTCCAGTTGGTTCTTCTTCAAGTACTTCGCAAGCCAATTCAACCTTTTGCAAATTATTGTCGGGATAAGATGTGATGCGAAACATTGCGTCACCCGCATCAAATGGACGGTCAAAGCCACCACTTTCCCCTCCAATCATCACATAATTTTCACTGTCAGAGCTACCTTCACTACGAAGAGACGCCTATCACAAAAGATTAAGTTGAGACATTAGTATAACATATTGCAAGCCAATTAGTTTCAATGTTCAGACAGATACGATATTAAGCTTACCGTATCACTAGCGTCATCTAAAGAAGGTTTCAGGGCAGCATCAATTGAATTTGTCATCCTATTAAACACTTTCTTGCCAGAACTGAATATTGAATTAAAATTATTAAATGTTGAGGGCACTGCAGGTTTCTCTTCCATTTGACGAGAAGTATTTCGAGAATGAAAATCCATTGAATATGAAGAGGAAAGTTCACTAGGTGGTGTCCCAGGTCCATTACCATTTGACGCCATCACAGACAAGCCACGCCTATTTAGAGCCTCCTAAAATTCAAAGCGAGTTCATAGCGAGTTCATAGTGAAATCTTAAATTGAAGACCACAAAAAAATACAAAAGCTTTTCAATACCTGTGAGACCTGTCCAGTTGAGTTAGAGAAGTGGACACTTGCTTTATCCACAGTACCACTTCCCATGTCTCCTGATCTATCCACATTATTGCCAACAAGTTCATCACCAAGGCTTGAGGAATCAGGAAAAACTGACTCAACATCTCCACCGGAGGACTCTTTTCCAGGAGTTTGAGACGGCATGACTAACGTCATCTCAACTTGAGGCAAAAGAGCTCCTATCACAAGTGAGCCACCAATCTTCTGGTCCAAGATTCTATATGGTCAAATATTTTTTAAATTAGAAAATTGAGTCTACACACTTTGGAAATACTTCAATAACTTGAGGGATAAAATATGTTACCTCATGGTATCCAGAGTAAGGAATGTTGCTACTTCAGCACCCTCTTCAGCTAGTCGAAGGAGGAATAACAGCTGATAATGATTTAGCTGAAGTGACACGAGATTAGAAACATGAACAAGCAAATGAATATCTGCACTTCCTGGGTCAGAAGCACTTTTCCGTGCAGACTGATGTGAGTCTTTAACTTTTTCTTTCGTGCCATGTTCCTTTTTATTGCTCCCCAAAGAAGATTCCACACCACCAGAGGAGAATTGCAGAGATGAGGCCTGTAATGTAACTCAAGTTATGACAAAACAAAAAGCTAAGCTAGAATACCAGTTAATTTTTCAAAAAAAATTTACTAACCTGGGAAGCTGACTGAAAGTGGTGAGCTTGATTTTGAGGAGGAGGAGGAGTCTTCATGTATACCCATAAAGTAATTGGCAAGAAGTCAAGGAAAGGCGTAGGGCGATTTGAACCAACAGCCCGTGTACCAAAGAATTCTGCCCACACTGGATCTAGATGTACACACCAAGTATCTTTTGCTTCAACCCACAGTAATTCTTTACTCAACTGAGAGACAATGTCCTGAACTGAATTTCCGGCAAGGTGACCTGGTGCTTGACGTATATTGTCTGTTCCTGAAAACCACAATGCATTGACACATCACCACTAAGCAACAAAAGATGGTTGGAGTTTATAAATAAAAAAGGAAATGAAAGAAATAGTTAATAAATCTCTTAAAGGAGACAGCTATAATGCTAAAAACGAAAGAAATAGTTAATAAATGTCTTAAAGGAGACAGCTATAATGCTAAATTTGATTAAGTTTGAATAGTAGGCAAAAATTTCTGTTTCATCTCACCTTCTAAATGTTGGATGAATTTATTGTTTACCACATGGTACTCTCCAGGTCTGGAGGGAAAGTCAGATCCAAAAAACAGAGACCCCAGCTGGTAACTGTGAACACATTTCGCAAGATCTGCCCGAGAACAGGAATCTTGCATGCTTCTTAAATTGGTGATGGTAACTCTTGATGCTTGCAGATGCAATGATTTTGGTCTGTCTCTCTGACTTAGGTGTTCCACAGTGCTTTCAAGAATGACCTGCAAAAAGTATAAATTAGGTTGATTATATTTTCACAAACAGAACAGCAAATCTTAAAGTACAATGTTACCACACTTAGAAATTCATTATGACTAGAAAATTTCATATCTCAATAGTTTCAAGAAAATAACCTACCCTTGGCATGACAGCTTCAATTTTCACATCAACATATGGAAGACTAGAATTTACTTCTTGAGTATTCTTTTGCAAAGACTGATGTAAATTCAAAGCAAATGAATTTGCCCATAATATGCTTAGGACATCCATGTACACTTGAATTGGATTCAATTGAACGTAGAACTTAGGCGGAGGTACTGTGAGAAAATAAAACATAAGCAAGGCACAAATTAACATGGTCTGTCATAAAATCTGTATTGGCTCCAAAATACACTAATTGAAAAATTATATTACATGGGAATGGTATGTCTCCTGGGTAATAGTAGTAGGTGAACTCTGCGTGTACAGTTGTGACCTCATCAGGGAAGGAGTATCTTTCTTTATCACCTATAACAAACATCAATTTAACAATAAAAAGTTGGAACACAAAAGCTGGCACAGCACAAGTTGATGAACTGTAACATGCATTACACAGATCTTAACAAAAACAGCTAAACCAAGCAGAGTTGCAAAGTCCGTAGTATTGTGGTTAAAAGAAGATTACAGATGTATATCATTAACAATTCACACAATCTATAATAATCAGAGGAAGTTTCAATAATTCACAAATACCATCAATTTTTAAGTTTGTTAATTAACTAAAACACTGTAATTTGACTAAAACAAGCTTCTACAAGAACGTAATTCAAAAGACAAACAAAACAAGTTTCTCAATTCTCTTCCAGACCTATACAAAAATTATCTGACTAAGACTACTCAATAAAAACTCAATTGTGATATACTTCGACACAAAGAATGTCCTGATAATTCTAAATCTAAGCACACAGTTTGCTAAGATGCAAATACCTGATCTCCTCCTGTGCTGGGCTTTATATCAAACAAAACAAAAGAACATTGTGTCAAGCAAGGTGCAAATGAAACAATGTGTCAAGTGTCTGTCAAGTGCATGTTTCAAACAAAATACCCCACAATAGAATAGATTTTGTGTTAACATTTTCCCCTTTTGAAAAAGACAAATTTATCTGCTCATACATTCCTTTTTTTTACACAAAACCTTATGAATGCATCAATAAGGACAAACTTGATTAAGTCAGCATGGTATAACCTAAACCTCATAAAAGCAAAACTTAAGTGAAAATTGGTGAAAATTGGACGAGTTTGTTAAGCTTGAGGAAACTTTAGCAAACTCTCCTGACTCAGGCAAACTTGGACAACTTAAGAGAAGTTTAGCAAACTTTGCCAGCCTGGGGAACTTTAGCAAGAAATGTCAACCTGGGCAATCAAATCTACAAACAACAATTACTGATTAACGGACAAAAATTTCATGTCTCTAGGCCCAGCGAAGTAGAAGATATGTTATGTGCGAATCAAGGAAGAAAATGAAATGGAAAACTGTTTTAAAAATGAGACAGATACTGGAGTTTAAGAACCAGATAAGATTATGTAGAAATTACCAGATATGAATTCCTTTGGAGCCTGTTTACGCTTAGGAGTAGTAACTCTATAAAGATTAAAATCTTCAATGCGCAGTATTACACAAGAAGACATTAATTTTGCCAGCTGAGAAACTACATAATGCTTCACTTGACTTGGTTTTTTGCTTCCATCCTGCATCAAATCAGATAGGAGAACAAAATTAGATTAATGAACACTCTGTACTTTGGTAGGGAGCAATAATTTATGAGTTGTGGAAACAATCATACCTGCTCTGAAAGCCTGGATTGCTCTGGGCTTTGAAGACTATGAACCGCTCCATTACTTTTAAAGGACTCATTTCCAGAGTCTGGAACTGATGATGTAGAAAGTGGAGTATGTGGGGCCCGATTTCCATCAATTAGATCCAAAAAACTGGAAATTATGAAACAGTAAAATATATTTTTCTTCAATAACCTCCAATAAATTTGCCTCCTCCATTACCAAACCCCATGAGAAGCTATCACACCTATTTTTGAAAGATGCAAGAGACTGTTGAAGCCACTGTGTATGTGACGAGGCTGCTTCCCTATACTTTGGCCAGTGTTTGCGATCTCCAATTGCAAGGTGATATGGATAATAATCAACTTGAAAATGCATTAAACTGATCTGAAGAGCTCCACCATCTCGAAGGTCAGGATGACATGATCTTCCAACTGAACATAAATTTCATTTATTACAACATTACATTAAAAGTATTAAAGAATACACACACATAGGTACAGACGGATTTTCTTACCTCCAGGATCATCACAAAGATGCAAATCTATGCGTTGAGATAGGAAATGGTAGGATGTCTCCACAACATCATAGTGATTGAAAAGTCTTGATATGTCGCTTTCTCGACCCTGCTTTCGAGCTTGCTGTGATATTTGAGCTTGGTACTCAGGTAGAACCTACAAAAAAGTATTTAGTAGTCTTTTATGATGAAAGAAGACCAAAAAATCTCCCTCTTTCACAGTTCCATCTCAAAAATACCAATAAGAGGTTTTAAGATTGGATAGCATTCAAATGCCTCAACAAGATGCACTGCTGTCTTGTGGACAAGACCAGCACTGGTTTACAAAAAACGGTAACTAACCCAAGAGTATTGTCATTACCTCTAGTTTTCGGGCCGCCTTCTTCTTGCGTGTTACTTCCGTCGCCTTCTGTACTAAGCCTGAGAGAGAATTCAAGAAATGCAAGGCAGCTCTGAGTTGGGAGTCAGTCAGTACCCAGAGTAGATCATCGAGAATGAGCAACAGACGAGATCCCATGACAAAACAATCTACAAAGAAATATAACACAACTTAAAGACATATATTTAGGACACGAAGGGAGGAGGCAACAGTACTTGCAATACTTACCAGACATCCTCTTTTTAATCACAATGCGACACCTGGCTTGGTTGGTGAGCAGACGAAGAGGAGTTAAATTGGTATCTTGAGTAGATCTCGCTTCAATCCTGACAGTTTGCCATTCCAATTCCTTAAAGATAAGAAGTTGTCCCTTTTCAGGCTCTTTGATTCTTGTCATGCGCAGATCAGTGCGCTTCCACTGAGGAGACTTTGATTCCACCATGATGCGAGAAATCTAAAACAGGATGACCATTAAAAAGAACTCATGAGACAGTCATAGATTAGAGATTTCAAAATATTAACATCATATTCAATAGTGAAACTCTCCAATTGAATTTCTCCTTACCTGTAGAGATGCTATGAAAGCAGGGCTGCGGAATGTGACTAACACAGTATTAACTGCAATAGTCATTCCATCAATGACTTTATGAATGAAACTGTAACGGCCACCACCCATTGAAGAGAGCCCTCCTTGCACAGATATGGATCTCAGGTCCTCACACGTTTCCACTTCTATCTGTACTTCATCCAATGTCTAAGACATATAATAATGTTATTAAAGACTAATTGACAAAACACACAACAACAACATTAACTTCCGTAATAGGGTACTTGAAAGAAGCCAAGAGCGGTAGTGTGAAGAACAAAACAATACAATGAGACGGGAAGGGGGTAGCTCCCAGCTCGCCCTCTCGCCATGTTGTTTTGGTCTGCACACTTCCACTCTGGGCATCAGAGGAGTATCCTACTGTAAGTGTGAATGATAAAAACTTTACCAAAAATATAGGAACACTCTTCAACTTGGTCCATTGTATCCGAAAGTTCACTCTGTTGCATCGAGCGCTGGTAAGACGCAGCCATGAAGGAAGCTCCAACAAATCAGTAAGCACCAATTCATCTAATTCTAAATTTGCTAAGTCTCCTTCACCTTTGAAAGTGCTGAGGTTGATCTGATCTTCCTTTAAGTTTTTAGTGAACCTAGGAAAATTAATGACAAAATTGGGACAAGTTTCCTTAACAAAACAATACATAACACATAAACTAAAAAAACATCCATCAACATTTTGAAATTTAGTCCAGCTATAGTGATATGATATCGCGAAACAATCAACATTACAGAATAGGGGGTGGGGGCAGGAATCATTATTCTATTGCACCTCAACTAAAATGTTGATGGTATTGAGGTTAGATACATTGACAACAAAGAGAAAAATTGAAAAAAAAACATCAGATAAAAATACGATCAAAACAAAAGAGAACGTTACCAACCAAAGTGATATTACAAAACGAACATGGATAACAATGATGGCAAGACTGGCAGTAAAAGTTAAAAATTTCTTCTGCCTGACTTCTCATTTGTCACCCATAGAGCACCAACTTCAATTCTAAATAAATTCGTTAGATTCAATAAACGAATCAGTGCGTGATTTTAAAAATAATACATACCTCGACAAGTGCTTCAAAAGTTGATTTTTGATCAAGGACACCATCCTTAAGCTGAAACTATCACAGAAATTCACCAACTTGTTCTACATTACACTTACACGTCCCTACCCCATTTAATTTTTCTTCCTATTTCTTTCTTCTCTGCAAAACCGATTCCAGTCGTCCCAGAGACAGGAACATCGAGAGACTAGTATGAGAAATTCAACTCCATAAGCACTTTAAGTCATACGCCCCAAAAAAGTTGGAGAATGTTTGCAGTCAAATCGATACCCTGGTAGAGTACACCCAGACCGACCCAGACAGACCACTTGCGCTCACAGGTTGCTTAAATTCGCAGTTTACGAAGAAGCAATAGCGCCTCTAAATGTACAAATTTACTGTACTGTCACTGTCACCGACACCTTGCACCGACAGAAGAAGAGTCTCCACGTCTCACGAACGCCGCTTTCTGTAGGTCGCCCTGATATGGCGTTAGTTGATGTGAGACGGGGTGATTCTGATGTTAATAGCAGAATTTGCGCAGGTAGGGAATCTCATGATTATGTGCACAGGATTTGCGGACTTCCCCAGCCGTCAACAGCGCGCTGCACGGGAAGCAGTCCGTTTGTTTCCTTAGTCGTTTAGAGTGTAAATTTCTTTCTTTTTCATGCCACAAACCAAAGCAGACACAACCTTTTTTTGTTCACAGTGTTAATAAAGGCAACTTGAATGGATCGGCGGATTTATGCGTATAAGATATACTTCTCCATAAGCTCACTATCTCTCCGTGCAGTGGGCTCATTTTGGATTCAGAAAGCTCAGTCTTGAGTCTCTACAGCAGAGTAACCTGTCCTGCTGGCGTCAGTCCATCCCTGAGTATCCCAAAAGTACCCGTATCAGAGAATGATCAGACTAGGCGCGGCGGGTGGCTTCAGTGTCTTGCGCAGCGCGCACGCGTACCAATCCCAAACTTGTGCTCCCAGGCGGGATGCCAGGAGTCTGCAGGGGGTTGGCAAAAGGGGGCGGGGCGGGGCGGGGTCTCTGGCTGCTCCTGCTGCTTCCTCCCGCAGTCTTTGCCGAACAGAGCGGAGCCACTGAATCAAGGGAAGCTGTGCGGCTAGTTGCGCGCAGTCAGTTCCACGCGAGGACCGCGGAGTGCACGGGCGCGTTTCATCACAAAATTCAGCGAGAGCAAGAGAGAGAGAGAGAGAGAGAGAGAGAAAAGACAGGAAAGGAGAGGAAAGGGACGGAGGAGGACCGTAAGTATTAGCAGTGTCTGGCGGAAACCTGAGAGAGTCACAATTTTTCCTCGCACCAAAAGTGTCGTATCTCTAAGTGATGGCGTGAAAGAAATCGGGGTGTGCGGCCGAATTGTATGACCGTTTTGACGTCTTTTTTGACTTCAAGGGAAGTCCATTGGAAATTGTCATGACAATTTTTGACCAGTTCTTTCTGCTTGAAATGATTCATCCCTTCAAATTCTTTCTTTCAATTGGCATATTCACAAGTTCTTCTCGCTTGAGTTGAAGAGTTTTCCTCTGTCGGTGGGTTTCTAACCGGGCCATTCCTTTGCAAGTAGTGGCCGCCTCTCGTTTTCTACGATTGAACGGCGCACCTCTCTCTCTCTCTAATTATTTTGTTGTGTTATTTTCAGGTGGCGGGATGATAAAAGTCGACGAGACCGACCCGGTCGGGGGTACGTACCTCAGCACGCCTTGATATCACAGTCAGTTCCGCATGCTGTGCCGCTCTGACTGACTCCAAGTGCTTTTGCCTTCCAGAGCTGGAGCCGAGCTTCCCCTACCGCGATGTCCAGATCAGACGGAACACGGACGTCAAGGAGTTCTACGACCTGCAGACAGAGATCGGCCGGTGAGTGCGATACGAAAGGAAGTTCTCGCGGAGTGCGTGTAAGCTTATGGTACAGTGCGCGGGCAGCTCGTGCACTGGCAAACCAAAACCTAGATTCTTGAGCAAACCAGCTCAGCTAAAAATGCCTATTTTAATAGGTCAGTTTGAGACTCAATCCAAAACGCGTTCCGTAGCTTACTGATTATTTTCAAATAGGTCTAAAAATAACGTCCAATTTTTTGCGGCCCTTGGTTTCTGCGTTGGGTAGCTCCAGATTCGCGGGTTTGTCATTCTGTGCTGTTACTAATGTGACTGACACGGCGACACGGAGCAGCATTTGAGGAACAGCCTGTTGGCTGATCAGGTGGAGACGATATAGGTACATCGACTGGAAGCTCTTCCACGGCCTGCGCCACGCTGTTAGAAAAACCGTGCCAAACATCATGGTCAATGATTCGCCGCATTGGACCGTACTTTCAACATTGTGAGCTCCTCTCAGTATGAGGCCGGTGATCTGTGAACGGTTCCAGACACGTGTCAGAGTCACGCGAGGGCTGCCGCTCTCTCGTCCGGCCCGGCCTGTTCACTTGGGGAGCACCGCAGATCAGAACCAGCGGCGTGGCCCGGCGTGGCGCGGCGTGGCGCGGCGTGGTGTAGCCATCCTAGAGCCTAGGGCAGGGCAGGGCAGGGCAGGGCGCGCGTGGAGCTTCACGACTCGGAATGCAGTCGTGCGACCGCATACGTTATTATTGGGAGCGGGGGGCGAGGTGTGTGGGACGTGGCGGGGCGTGGCGGGGCGTGGCGGGGTGCGGTAGGGTGGCGTGGCGTGGGGTGGCTCGAAGCCCGACCTCCCGCATCCAGCCAGGTATCAGGTCGGCGGGTCCGAAGACACAACTTCCCCGTCCTCCTCGAAGCCAAGTGGCCGATCAAAGAACCCTCCGATGGCCAATGAGTGACGACTTGTGACGACGTGATTTTAGGCCATGGTGCGAGGACGGCCACACCCACTTCAAGCGGGCCTAGAGGTTAGGTTACGTTAGAATAAGTAAGGTTAGGTTACGTTAGTCTGGGTTAGGTTGGAGAAGATTTCTTCTAGCCAGCCGCTGCCCGCTCGTCCCGTGCTCCGCTCCGGGGAGCGCCCGCTGCGTAGGCAACCCGCGCGCACCGCTGTCTTGCGGGTCGGCCTATCCCTGGATCCGCAGGCGCTCCCGCCACGCCGGCAGAGTCTATCGCTCCAGATCTCTGCTGGTTCAACAACTGAGACTCACAAGACAGAGTCAAAGTGTAATGGAAAGCAGACTTAAAGTGCAACCAACATGATTGTGACGAGCACCACGCTATATAAAAAGCGATGACTTTTCATTTCACTTCCCTTCCAGTTGAAATGGAATGATAGGATGGTCATTGTTTAATGGTGTTCAAAGATGCTGTCAAGTGATGACTTCGAGCTTTCGTCATAATATTCACGTGCGTGGATTGCGTCAAAGTGTGATCGAGCCTGGAGGCGCAATCGCATTGTTGCGTTACACGTTACACTGTAAAAAAAAATGCCTGTTTTGCGGAGCCCTTTCCGAGAAACAGGAGAGAAGTACCACCAGTTTCGTAATTTTTTGGGGCCATTTTGAGAGCTATACGGAAATGATCACGACACTCTAAAATGAATTTCTAAATAATACTAAAAACGAGGCCCCCCAGGATTTGAAGATGGTGTTACTTTATCCCTGTTTCTCGGGCAGGGCTATCCAAATCCGGTATTTTTTTTGCAGTGTTCTTTTGTCACAATTTTCAATGACAGTTGTGGCGGGGAAGGCGGTGCCCTTGGGAGATTCTGTGGACACTCTGGTCTCCTCTCACACGACTCTCTCTCTCTCCCTCTCTCCCTCCCCAGCCCGCGGCGCGTGGGCGGGCGGGCCCCGGCTTGGCATGGGTTCGCGTCCCCATGGCGCCAGCGAGCAGGAAAAGAAGGACGCGCGGCGTGGGGTGGGTGTACGGGATAGCGGGAGGATGTTGTGGAATGAGACGGCTATAAATCAAATCCTTGGGTTTGATTGGGCGTTATGACCTGGGGGCCGTGAACTGGTGCATGAGGAGGTCCCGCCCCGCCCCGCCCCGCCCCGCCCCGCCCCGCCCCGCCCCGCTCTCTCCGCTGCGTGTTTGTGGACAGTCAGTGCCCCGCGCTCTCCCCAAGGTAGCCCTGGGCAGCCCCGGCCCGGACTAGGGCTACATGACTCACCCACAGAGGAATGGAATAGCATATCAAACGGACGTCGATTCAACGGCGGAATTGAAATTTGATCGGGATATTTCCTCCGAATCCAAGGGCGGCGCCACTTAATTAATGTAGGCAGCGAAAAGTAACCACCCGCTGTTCCCTGGATTCTGAGGTTCGTTTTTACCATGGGTATCTGTCTAATACGGGGCTTCCTCGCACATCGTTTGTTACCAGGTTGGCATTCTTGATCCCAGGCAATGTAACTGTGCGATTTCTTTGGTGGTGCTGGCAACACTGCGGCGAGCGGGGCGGGGGGGGGGGGGGGGGGGGGG
>CABIKL010000088.1:0-32834 GCA_902196195.1 Aptinothrips rufus | reverse complement strand
GGGGGGGGATAGTGCGGCCGCCAACCGATACACTATTTTAAAAAATTACAGTGCGAGTCCACCCCGGTAAACGCTAGTAGACCATTCCACGGCAGAGAAATTTGCCATTCTTTATATCGTTGACTTTTCCAAAATTTAAAGGATAGTTCTGATTTCCTTGCCCATGAAGGTAAAATTACTGCCAGAAGCAGATTTAAAATTACTTCCCGAGTTTTTGAAGTGTAACATCGGTCCTAATAAATGTCTTCGACCAACTAAAGTAGATCTAATAGACACCTCAGACCACCACAGAGTTGCTAACAATGCCGTTCATGCATACGTTACTCACATTTCCTTACTACCAGTTGATAAATTTGCGCTGGGCTACAGACAACTTTGTCAATAGTACATTGCCGCCCAAATTTTTTAATGCGTTATGAACAAATAGGTCCCTAAGGTCTGAGAGTGTAGTGGGGACATCTGTGGGGCGTACAGGTACTAACAGGAATGGGGGCGTAAGTGCGGGCCAAGCCAACCAAAGTGAGAGAGTCACGTCAATAGACATGTTGAGGTTATTTAAAGTGTGCCGGGCCGAGGAGGCATGGCGTGGCGTGGCGTGGCGCTGATGATGCTGCCCAAAACAGAACAGTATAGCCAGGCGTGAAGGGGCGGCGACAAAGGAGAGGATGACGCATCGCGAGCAACGCCGCGCCACGCCACGCCAGTTCGCCAATGAGAAAAGGAAACGAAAACGTTTCGTGTCACCCAAACGGGCGACAACCTTACGACACTTTTAATCTCTTGCTTTCAACTGTCATAGAGTATGAACAAACCTGTTCGTACATATTACGACCAAATTTGGTCGTAAAATAAACCACTTGATTTTTAGTTCGTAGCTTTGACGATTTTTTTTTCTTTCATAGTATGACCAAATTTGTAAGGTAATAAGAGTCTCGATCCTTGTTCATCGACAGTGACCACAAAACATATTTTCTAAAGCATCGGAAGTGATAACACAGCCCGCCTGCCGCTCGCCCTGCGAGTGTTACGTGGTTCCTGTATGGCCCCCACTACTCGGCGTCACATCCTAGACGCGCCTCGCCTCGCCTGTGAAGCACAGCGCCGCTCACCGCTCGCCAAGGCTGCCTGTTGGGCTGCCTACCTCCCGGGCGGACTGGTCCCCTGGTCACGTTCTCAGTCAGCGAGATGTCAAAATAACCCGCCAGCGTCGATACTCCGCGCGGAAGACTCCGCTATGTTTAACATGGAGTATTGACAAGTGGATTCTCTTGGTGATGCTAGTACAATCGCAACACTTTGCATTGCGAAGCATCTTCGACATTCGTAACTAGAAATAATCATTTCGTAATTACAGAAGGTTTTCTTTTGCAATACGAGGAACACGATCTGGAGAGTGGCGCGGCTCCGCGCCATTCGGGCCCGTGTAACGGCATTCTGACAGGAGCACAGGAAAACAACAGAGGTGAGTCAGAGTCTGAGGCGCAGCTCCACCCAGCTCCATCTCACTCTGGCTCGCCGCACCGCTGCGTGCTCTGTCTCACTCTACCTGCGTGCTCTGTCTGACTCCAGCCGACTAACCCGCTTATCTCTGCCTCCCATGAGTCTCACCTGTAACTTGGTTGGTTAGCAAACAAGGCTCCGTAAGATATATGGGTACAAAATATTCAAGCGCATAAGGTAACCGCGCGCCACAGACACCGGGAGTGGCAGCGAGCTAGGAGGGCCAAGTTATACTTCTCCGCAAAAAAACTAAAACCCAGAATCTGGAGCAGCCCAACCCAAAAACAGAGGGTAAAAAAATATTTTTGAGACCTAGTCCAAAATGACCAGGAAACCTCCAAGCGTGTTTTGGAATAGGGGTCAAAATGGCCTTCAAAAACAGTTTAAAAATTAATTTTTTGTTCTTATGGTTTTGGGGAAAGATTGCCTCAGATTCCAGGTTTTTGTTCTTCTGGGTCCAGGTAACTCTCACTACTCATTACGAGGAACGCCGTTTCCATCACAATCCGTGATTCATTCAGGGGAGCCGTGTTTTCGCACAAGATGAATCATAATCACAGTGGACTGTAAGAGAGAGATATCATCCACACACATTGATATTACTATCGCTTGAGCGAAGCGTCTGTCCATCAGTGAGTCTAGACGACGCCGGTTCCAGTTTTCTGAAACTATGTATATTGAATAAACAAATTCCACAAGCAAAATTTACGTAAGAATTGAAAAATTAAAGAAACCTGGTACTTTGAACACGCAGTCGCGCAGTGCCGGTTATTACGGTCTTAGCACTTCGTGTCCACAGCGATGGTGCTGATGCTGCTGCATATCGGTTCGCACAGTATGTCTGGTTTGGACGCATTCAGGGCAGGCAGCCAGGCAGCAGCCAGGCAGCAGTGTTGTTTACTCTAGGAGCCCAGGGCCTCTGTTCGACCAGCCCCTATGCATTCTGCATTCCGGGGGAGTCGATGAACCACGCGAAGCGTTCGGGCCGGCCCTTCCTAGACAAGATCAGAGTCTGAATGAAAGTAAAGACTAAAATAACTTAATTTAAAATAAAAATAAATAAAAATAGATAGAGACGAGGAAGAGATTAAGAGGACTTGACCTCCTTACGAAGAAGAGAAGTAAAGCGGCGGTGCTTAGCTGCTATTTATTCCGAGGAGGGAAAGCCTTGTTTTCAATATTTAAATTGCAGATCACACAGTGGGAGCGTGAGCAACGGAGTATCCGATGCCGTCACCACGTCCAGGATGCGGGGTCGTGCTCCTTTCCTTCGCGTCGGCATTCCATCCGACTTACTCAGTCTCTGGGGCGGGGCGGGGGGGACTTTAATTTGAAAAACAAACCGAGAAATATGTGCTACAACTCCAGGTGATTTTGCAGTGTGACTTTGTCAGACAGCATCGGAGACACGCACCAGGAGGAGTCACGTCATGGAGTCTTTTATGGCGGCTACGAAAAGGGCGCGGAGTGGAGAAATGTGGAAAAAGGGACAAAAAACGTCAGTGAAAAACTCAAGCAAGAGTTAAAAAAAAACAGTTTTTTTACTCAGTTTTTACTCAAAAATGCTTTTTTTTTCGGTCCTTTCGAACCCAATCCACGGCGTTGCACGGTCACGGCCGGTCAGAGCGCGACGGGCGGGGCGGTGCGGTGTTTCAAAGCAAGCGGGATGGGTGTGCCCCTGAACGAGCACCTCACCGGACGAGCCTGGTACCGGTGCCCCTCCACCCTCTTCCATCCCGCTAGGCACGCCACGCCACGCCGCGCCACGCCACGCCGAGCCGCTGTTGACCTAGGTCGCTGCTCACTGGGCCATGCCTGGCTGAGCCTGCTCGGCCACTGTCCAGCCGGCCGAGCAGCCAGGGTCCAAACAGTGTCACAGTGTCACCCAGACTCGAGAGAAAGATAGATAGAGAGAGAGAGAGAAAGTTAGAGAGGGACTGAACTATTTTCCGACGCAACACCGAATCAACGCTTGATCATTTTTGTCGACGGAGGAGTGTGAGAAGCGAGAGATAACTCGAAGTCCGGTCCTTTCTGTTGACGTTTTCGAGCGACAGAGCGCCTTACGAAGGGTGGGTAGGCAACACCGCTCGGCACGGCAGTGTCGCGGGCCGGCCTGCTTCACAGGGGCCCTGCACTACGAGCAGCAGCGTTTCTCCCAGGCCAAGTTTTGGTTTTCTCCACACAGACATCGGTCGGCAAGCTGTCGCCGACATCCAGGATCAGTTCGGGAGTAGTATCTGGACTCGGCCGGGCTCGACACGGCCCGGCGCTGCTCGGGGAGGGAGCGGGGTGTGGAGACTGTCCCAGACACGCTGGATCCAGCTTCACGTCACGACCCAAAGCTCACATCATCTCCCCTGCAGAGACCTCGAATGACATTTCCAAATAAAACTACAAAGTACACGAAACCCTTAACATTGATCCTAGCCTGAGCTCGGGCCGGGCGGGGGCCGGGCCACTGGAGAGGACGGGTCCAGGTGGGGTCACTTTCACCGGCCCGCCGCCCTGCCCTGCCCTGCCCGGCTCATCATGCATGGAGGCCACAACAAGGTCAAGCGGGGCTGCCTGCCAGCCTTGTCTGCCAGCCTCGTCTGCCCCGCCCCCGCCAGCCTGGCGACGTATCGAGGTGGCTGGTTGGAGCACTCAAGCCTTGGTTGTTCGTACCTCTCATCTGCATTGTGTTTTTGTTGATTGTCAACGTGCGTAACAGAAGCACGTGTCGACAACTCTCTGCCATGCTCACTTATCGTAAATATGCTATACTCCTCACGCAAGAGACTTTCAATGCTAAACAGAGGACTCCAAGGCGCTTTCGATTCTCTTGGCCGTGATATGGCACTGTTAAATAAAAGGCTCTCTAGCGGTAAGTTATAAACTCGGAATATATTTTATGAGGCGAGAAGAATGTTCTTCTACGCGGCGGGTCAAGTCGCTCTCCGTCCGTCCTACGCGTTCATAAAACGTCTCATAACTGCCTGTTCGGATTCCAGTTTCACTGCCTTTTGTACTCGCTGAGCGAGCTCGGCTCAGACTGGGCGTGCCATTCGGACTGACACGAACCTAACCTGCCTCAACGTATAGTAGTCGAGTATGCATATGCAATCCCCCGGCTGATGGGATCGCCGGCAAGCTCCGAGCAAGCTCCGAGCAAACCGCAAGACTTTTCCGCTTGTTTAAGCGTATTCTGTTAAGCAATGACCCTGGCCCGACTACACTAACCTGCAGCTATCGTCTTTAGCGTTAGCTCTCAGCAAGTTGCACTAGAAACGTTTGGCAAATCAAAACACTGAAGTCGAAATGAGCGACGCAGCGATACCCCTCGCTGGAGGTACTTTTGATGTCACAGTCAGTGAGCGGACTCAAGCGCAGCCGCTAATAAGCGGCCCATTCTGTTGTGGTCGCAATTTCACGTGAAGTGCATTCCACAACACGAGGTTACTTTCGATTTCCACATCCACACAACACCGAGCTCTGCCCTGCCCGCCCAGTCTCATGCCAGCACACAACACGTTTGCCGGCCGATACATATCTCCGGAGGAAGAAAACAAGTAAATCGCGCTTCAATTAAGGTGCACTTAACTCCCGCATCGTCCAGACAGAAGTACCAACCATACGCAGGTCTAAGTGCAAACTTTTCCTCTGCCCAGCCTGTCTGGACGACTGACAGTGAGTTCGGCATTTCCCTTTCACTTTAACTCTTTTTAAAAGAGGTTTCACGGCTGATTCCAACCGAATCTTTTGGTTTGAACCAAAACAATGTTTTCATTTAATGTTGTCACCGCTGTGACGGTCATATATCATTAGCTTCACGTTGGCAGCGCTGTTATAGACAAGCTCTCGGCGACACAGCAACGCATTCCAGGCAGCGCGGGGCAGACGGCTGGCTGCCAGCCCTGCCAGCCCCGCCAGGCTGGAACGGGAAGTAGCCACCGTCACCTGGCCCCGCGAGGTCAGAGGTCACACGCTGTCGTTTCATAATGCTTCTCTCTCAGATTCTCGAGCTCCGGCTAAGGTCGGGAAGGGGGTGGGGGTGGGCGGGGTGTGCTCTCCAGCCTGCCCCAGCCAATGAGGAGAGACCACATCCCTTGCCGCTGGCGTCTCTCTCCCCTCCTTAGTCTCTCTCCAGGCTGCAGGCGCGTGCACTCCAGTGAAAGGCCAGGCCTAGTCGCGAGGCCGCGCCAAGCGCGCCAAGCTCGAGGCGCTACGCTACGATAGCAGCTGATGGGGAGGCGGGGGGGCGGGGAGGGGGGGGGGGGCTCCAAGCGACATATCAACAACAATAACAATGGACAGCAAGGACGAGACCCAGCAGGCGGCCGCTGCGCTGTACCATCGACCGCAAAACACCATTCCCCCCCAAGCTGTCCCTTTCCATGAAGACATTTTCATCGTCGCTTGCGGATTCTGCTGTACTGTAATTTCAACAAACTGCTCGGAATTTGATAAATGTGTTTGTTCGTTTTGTTGTCTAAAATCACTAAAATAATAAATTCAAATTAGAGTCTTAGTCAAGACAGGTTGTTCAGTCAGGTTGAAGTATCATTGTCAAGAGAAATGGGCCGGCATTGGAACACAGCGGACACCAAGCCGAGTGGCGGCGTACCTTGGACTGCACAGATGAACTCTGTATCTCACGTTCCCCGCAGGCGAGCAGACCTTGCGAGTGCCCGATAACACGGATGGGGTGGCGGCAGAGAGAGCGAGAGACAGCAGACGAGACGAGTCGGATGGGTCGAAGGTTTGATAATACGCTAAATATAGTAGCGCTGGCCCGCTAAAAAAAAGGGGGAGGAGACAGAAATTTTCGCAAGAAGCACTTCTTCTATTTAACCTTTCAAACCGAACCTGGAACTGGATCCGCCCCTGAGCACTGCCGTGCTGCCATGTTGTGACGCCAGCTCGTTTACACTAGAACGCTTTGCACGCTGCGCGACGGTCCTTCTCGCCGCCCCGCCTCTTTCTTCACCCCGGCCCTGCGCCCTCCCCTTCCCCGGCACGCGTCGTGTGGTGTGGCACTACTGTACTCAGTCCCTCAGCGCTCAGCGTTAGAGCCAAGATTTAAATCGGCGCCCAGCTCGCTGGCGAGGGAAGCGAGGGCCGGGGAGGGGGACGGAAAGGGGCGGGTGAGGAGAGGCTGAGGGTGAAAGGAGGGTGAGGGGAGGGTGAGGGGAGGGTGAGGGGAGGGGCAGCCAGAGATGTGCAGCGCGAGGCGGAGAAGTAATTCAGAGCCACGGATATTTTCGAGTTGCGACCAGACCAGAGCATGCACGGCCAAGGTCCGCCCTGAAATTACGGAAGCGGTCGTTTAGAGCCGCCTTGCCCTGCACTGCCGTGTGACCCAGGCCCCAGGCCTGCCCCGGCGTGCCCGGCCCGGCTCACTGAGTCACTCGGCTCGACCCGGCCCACCGATCCTCACCTTGTTATCAGTCAGGGCCAGGCGCGGGTCCAGGAGCAGGGGGTTTAGGTGGGGGGAGAGGGGTGCAACGGATCATTTGACCGGCCAGCCGCCTGGTAGGTAGGCAGTAGTGCATTCCCGTTAAGTAGGCAATTTAGGTAAAATGTGCCCAAAAAAGTCAGGTCTGAATCCGCGCCTGATGAGACGGGTTTTAAAATAATAAAATTCATCCGATTTCTACGTTGATTTGAAGTTGGTCTGGACGCCCAATTCGGCTGGTTTGGTTTATCGCCCCCGACGCGCCGGCCCTGACGGCCTCTGGCGAGCCGAGCCGAGCCGAGCCTCTGTCCGCAGCCCGGCCCGGCCCGGCCCGGCCAGGTCACACGGTCAGGAACAAGTCATGTTATTGGGACGTAAATAGAGCAGAGCTTCCCGCCCGCCCGCTCGGACCTGCTGGCCGCCTGCTGGCACCTGTGTGGGCCAGGACGCGTAAGGGCACACGCTACAGCTTCAAAGCACACCACCCCCACCTTTTCTATATGCCACCTTAACGGACCCTGAAAAGTACGAGACCTTGCGACACCTGTCCTGACCACTTCTCATGGGCGGCGGGGCGAGGCGGGGCTCGGGGCGCCTTCCCTGCAATGTCACGCCGTCTTCGAGTGTCTCTACGGACAACTTACTGACAAGCGGACGGGACAACAAGTCTCCGAGTTGGCAGCGCTGCTTGACTGGGTAAGCAAGCAGCAAGGTGCAGTCCGTCCACCAGCCCCCGCGCCTGCTGCTGCTGCCGCTTCAAAATAATACGAGGGAAGGGAATGGAAGGGAAGGCTCTAAACAGACAGATGCCTTGCGTCTTCTCGCCCGGACAACAAACTGCACAGTCTGACTGGGCCGCCCCGCAGGGCGCACGCCGCAGGCTGTTGATAGGGCGGGGCGGGGCGAGGCGGGGCGGGGCGGGGTGGGGCGGGGCGGGGCGGTGACGAGGGGACGACGCAGCCAAGAGCGCGTGCGAGGCACCAGACACGCCATAGACTGGCTTTTACCACCTCTCAACTAGAACCCGTCCCCTGCCCAACAGTAGAGGAAAAGCGAGACCCTTCGTTATTATTTTATCACATCAATGTTTGGCCTATACCGAAGCAACCGAAGCAGCATACGGCGTCTTTAGCAGTCTTTGGGTTGCGTTGCTCAGCTACTCGCTAAGTGGTCTCTGTGTCCGTCCGAACAGGCACGTCAAAGATCCCAATTAGAGACTGCTCTCTCCGGCCTGTCATGGAATCATCACATGGAGACCAGATCACGTGAGAGCGGCCTCTCTCTCCCTGCAGCGGCCTCCACGGTGCGTTATAATTAAAGCACTTCAAATAGGCAATGACAGCGAAAGTTGCCAGGCGGTCTAGCAGCTGCAGTCCTCCCCTCCCCTCCCCTCCCAGGGAGCAGCTCCTGAAGCCGCTCAGGGAGAGCAGGCACGCCGGACACAGTCATCCAGTCTCTTCTCTCCCTCGCACGCGTATACACCTTGAGGGAATCGAAGAGAGGGATGGAGCACATCGTGCTAACAAAGCGGACCGAAAGAGAAGGGAGGCGTACGGGACGCGGGGACACTCCTTCATGGACCCGAACTGGTTACAAGTGCATCACGAGTGCATCACAGTTGTAGTCCGTCTTATGCAAAGAGCAAGCTTTCAAGATTTCAATAGAGCTTCTGTTTTTAGGTCTGCAGCTTTTTCGGTGTTTTGAGGGATGAGCAGGACAGCAGCTGACGCAGCTGCGGTGATAGATGGTCTGGACCCGCGCCAGGCAGCCAGCCAGCCGCCAGCCAGCCGCCAGCCAGCTGCTACTTTAGAAAACAACTGAACTGGCAACGCGAGCTAACAGACTCGTACGAAAGCGGTGCGAAGTGTCCTGCCCACCCCCAGCTGTGCCCCTGATCTTCAAACACCCCTTAGAGCAAGCAGTAGTCAGAATTCAAAACCATGTCGAAATTACCACCAAGTGCAGTAGTGCAGTCAATATCGTTTTGACATTTCCGTTCACCCTTGAGTTTACTTTGCTGCTCTTCAGCCAGGACCAGTTGCTGGATTAGCATCAGATATGCCTTGCTACACTGTAAGAAAAATCAATGTCAATCATCGCGATTTGGAGGTCAGACGCCTACACAATTACTTCATAGAGAGTCTTTGAGGAAATGGAGGACGAAAACTGGGTGGGGGGATTAAGCAGGCCTGGCCAACTGGCCTCTCAGCTTAACAAAAGAAATTTAACATCACACCTCTGTGTGACTGATCAAAATTTTCCTCTTTCTTGGGTAATGATTAGGATGACCATTCATTGTCCTGCTCATAATTTACCATGGTAAAACTTGGACCTTTTGCTTAAATACTTTTTGAGCCAATTAAGATGGAATTGCACCACATACGCTGGGCTAAACACTTCTTAAAACCCATCGATTTTGCACAATTTTTTTCCATTTTCTTTTAAATTTCTTAACAAAATAAAAATCTGTAGTTGGTTATAAATTTTTGTATCTTTCTTCAACCTTAAAGTCAAACAAATTAAAAATTTGGACAAATGAGAATGAGACTGTTTGACTTTCAAAATATTTCAGAATGGTAATCAACTTTGAATCATTCGAGGAATGTCTCATTTAAATTTGAAAGAGATCAAACTAAGTTTGTAAAAAATCATATGGATTTTAAGGAATGCATGGCTGCGCTTACAGCATCACTGCAGTTCCACCTTAAGTGCTTAATGACTGAGAGAGCAAACTGTCAACTAAAAAAAAGAAGCCTGAGGAAATCCAAACGACAAATAATACTAACGCAAACTGGCTTTCTTCATTAATTTTGTACAGATTAATCACAGTATTTGCCATTGATAACAGATGAACAGACATTCATGTAAGACTCAGGAGATAAGATTAGGCAAGCATTCAAGATTAACGACAACTACCACTTGACCAGGCCAACCTAAAGGCGAACGGGATATTTAGGTAGGTAGGTAGGTAAAGAGCTTTTGGGCTCGGAGTTGTGCCCGTGCTCCGCGGGGCGGACAGACACCCCGCGTTCCGACTTGTAAGGAATTAGAATCTGGTTGAAGAAATCAATATGTCATGTATAAAACAAAACAGTCCAAGGCATATAATAAGGCTACCTGTCCAACTGCTTACAAACTTAAGCAACCAAGATTCTTTCCTAAAATAAAATAATTGTTTTGTCTGCCCAACATCTGCCCTCACCCTCCCAAAATAGATGGGAAGTAATTATTGCAATACCAGGAAATATAATTGAAGAAAATTTTGAGATGGCCTTAATTTTGCACATGCAATTCGAGTAAAGATACTGAGTATAGTTAAGCCCGCCTGTGATGAAGTGATCTGCAGGAATAGCTGAAATGTACAAAAGATGCAGCAACGCAAGTTAGGTTAAGATGCACCGTCAGCGTGGTGCGTAATGCAATCCCACAAACCTTAAGCCAGTTATCCAAAGACTTGATTCGATGTCTTACTGAATCCAGAAGTAACTGTCGGTTCACACTGCACTTGACTACAACTGCACTCTCACCACGGGATCGGGCTTATACTCTGACACGGTAACGAACCACACATTGATTTAGCACTGCACTTCACTGCACTTCACACCTGCACATCAGCTGATCGCAACCGGCGCCAGAGCACTTCGCACGTTGGAGAAAACCAGCGGTATGCGCGGGTCCGACTTGGCACTGGCGGGAAAGTATGTGACGTCGCCCACGACCGATGATACTACATCTAGATTATCTAAAATTCGGTGACTAGGTTTGCGTTTGCAATTCGCTAGGAAGACCGAAGCCCGCGTAAGGAGAGAGAGAGTGCGTTCGGACGGTTCGGATCAACTTGTTGCATGGCGGGGACGAGTTGTTGTGAGCGGCAGGCGAGGCGCGAGGCTCGCCGTGCGGTGATGGCGGTAGCTGGACCGGCTCGGCTCGCAACGGCATGGTTTGCGGCTCGTCTGGCTTGGCGGGTGGCGGGACCACGTGGGAGAGACGAAGAAGGGTGCAGCGGGCTCCTGCTCCATCTCCCTCCCACTCACACACGACACGGACACGAGCCTCGCTCGTACACCCAGCGCCACCTAGCGGATGACAACCTAACCGCATGCTCCCGCTACAACCGTTCCGCCTGCGGGCAGGCCACCCTTCGCACTTACATTCCGATTCCGTTCGTGATGCCGTAACATAAAGGCTTTCCTGCTGTTCTAATTCCTGTTCTGGGGTCTGCGACCTAAACGTCGTATCCCCTAGCTTAAATAATCCTGCAGTCTAAGCGGCAGGACGAGAAAAAAATTGCTTACGCAAATTTTCTCGGGATAAAGACAAGTCGACGAACACCCACTAAGCCGGAAGAAAAAACGTGATTCAATGGGGCGAAATGTCAGCGTCAAAGCAACAAGAACTAAATGGCCATAAAACACAGTAGTCTGCCCTGTTAAAATACTCGGCTAATTTTCTCCTCATTTGTTCTCCCGAAAAATGATGATTTAGCCCGCATGTGTCTCATAGCAATCTCCACAAAACTCACGATCTTCTTGAAACGTAGTCTGAAAACATTTCTCGGCTGGTCCCAGGCTTGCATCTATGTAACCCTTTACCAAGAAGTGTTCTATTTTTATCCGCCCCAAGATGCTGAGAGCCCAAAGTTAAGTCGGTCAGACTCTTTAAGAGGGTGTGATGCTCACACTTGCCAGTGGCAGGAATTTTGCCAGAACTAGACTAGAAACTCGCAAAAGATCATATCCGGTGTTCCCTTCCCAGAGCTTGGAAAGTTTACCCCATTTTGTGTCCGTAACCATACGTCCGTAAATAGTAAATACAAACTCCGCTCGGATAAGTAGAACTTCTAGACTGGCTCGCAGCGGAGACGATTAAATGCAGAAACCGATAAGCATCGTTTGAAAAGCAGCGAAATGGAAGCAATGGGACGGGAAAGGTAAAACATACCCTTCCAACATAACATAATTTCTTTGTTGCCGGCAGCGCGCAGCGCCCGTGCGCATGGAGTATTGCAGCATACTCCATGTGTTTTCGCTCGGAGTATCGCCCCACGGATGCAAACCAACGCGCCGAGGTACTCTATACATCCGACCACTATTTTGAAAAGTTTGCAAATCTATTTACTCTTACAGTACCGTAAGCCCGATCTAAAATTGTAAAGCGAAATCAATCTTTCAACTTCGAATCAGGCGAATGGGATGCCTACCTGCCAGGCGTTGAGCACTCGCGTACTGGCCACGGTCCCCGCTGTTTTGAGTACGTTGGGTTGCCTACCTCTTCGGATGAAGATACGTAGCTGACGGTTCACTTTGCCATCTTAGCTCTGTCTTGAATGAGCGTGCTCATATCTCCAATGTGAAAGTTAGAACTGCAGCGAAACATGCAATGCGTGCTTGTGTTTATAAACTTGAGGCAGTGAGCTTAAATCAGCATGGAAAAGAAAAATAATAGTTCATGTTTTCTGATGTCAGATAAACCTGTTCTTTAGAATGATTTGAGTTATCTGGTCCGACCGGCGATACTCTAGTTTGCAACAGCTGTAGGAACCTAACTTTGAAGATGGTTCTATTTTCCTTTAGCATCAATGATTTTCTTTCGGCCTCTAGGGATATCTGTCTTCTCCTTCTCCTGCACCTCCACCTCACCTCCCCTCCCCTCCCCTCTTCTCCCACTTTTTCTAGGCTCCCAATTCTTAAAATTAAGGCAAAAGAACAGGCACGAAGGAAGAAGGGAATTCCGTTTTCAACAATGGAGCATCAATATATTTTGATCGAAATTATAATACATTAAACATTTACACTCAGCAACAAAAATATTAAACAAACTTCATAGGGACTTGTAAATAAAAGATTTGACTTTCTCTGCACTTACAGGTATGGTTTACTGGGCTGGGGCTATACACAGACACATGTGACTGAGTGACAGTCAGTAGTTGAACTTAATTTATTTCTGGCCATGTATTGCTTAATCAAAGCTGATCTTAAAAAATTATACCGAACATTGGTAGATGGAATACAAGAATGAAATATGTTGTTACTGACTTGAAGGTATCAGGAAATTATCTTCCAAAAAGGCACTCAACACACAACATGCTGAAACATACATATCTAAATCTACATTTTGGTTAGTTTAAAATATGACACAAAAAGGGATGTACGCACAATCCTTGTTCTTCTTACAAGGAAGTGCTATTTTAATACCAGAAAAACAGTTGGAACGAAGTAGCAATTGATGTTTTAATTTATCTGTGATAAAATAAATTAACTTTATCAAAGTTTCACAGCTATTATTTCTCATCAAAGATTTTTTTTGACCAAACTTGATTGTAATTTTGAGACTGCCATAGTAGACTAAAATAGATGCCAGACAAGAAACTGATTTTTCCATGGCATTCAATAAATGCAATTGGTTTACCCATCCTAACGAGCATTAAGTACTTCATCACAATTCTAAAAGGAATATCATTTTAAAAAAATCAAATTGGAAATATTATGAATTAAAAAAATTCATAATCAAGAATATAAGATCATTTGGCACAATTAATATTACTTGTACTGTACAAACCTAGCTAACAATAGAAAAGTTCATGACTAAAAACTGTAAACTTTACAAAAAAAGATACTAGAAAAAAGTATGACTTATTACAAGCACTGCTAAACCGATAAATTCATGACACTTCAGAAAAGTGATGTAATAATAACACTATACAAGGGACTACTGGAATTACGGTGCAACTTCAATCAATTAAAAGGGCAATGATCACAATAGAATATTTGTGTCAGTAGGCAAGCACTTAGGTCACTGATGCAATGAAATTAAATCTGCTACTGTATGTTAGTTCACACACAAACATCAAAACACATGCTTCATGATTTTCAAACTATGCCATTTTTTGCTGCATGATTAAAAGCTTTCAGAGCTGTGCAGGGAATGCTGTTACGTCCAGATCACCAACTCTGACTGATAGAACTAATTGATGAAAAGTAGGAACACACATGAGCAATGCGTCCATACAATTATTCTTACAAGAATCTTGGGAAAATGACATAATAATGTCAGTAATATACAATAATTTCAACATTTAAAAAAAAGGAGATAAAAGAAAAGATTTTCAAAAACATCACAGAATGTTAAAATAAACCATGCTGGTAATGTGGCAATAAATTCAAATCCACTGAAAAAGTTCAGCAGTAGAATGATTACAACCTGGTAAAATCCTTGTGTATTGCAAAGCTTTCTACCCTGGCAGTACTATCGACCACAAAAGTATTGACCATGCTTCACCCTTGGATATAGAAACTGCCATAGTCCAACATATGAACAGACATGGCAGCTGACTATGTGGTCAATAGTGCTGCGCCCATGGCTATGCTAGTAGCTAGAGCGACTAGATGAGCAGGAAGGCGACGAGCGATAGGCAAGCCAGCAGGATGCCCAGCGCGGTGAGGAAGTCTGCGTCTGCTAGCTGGGCGGCGCATGCCAGGCCATACGAGCAAGCGATCAACACAGATTCTGGGTCCCGGTACCATGGAGCCGGTGAAGTCGACCTGCAGGCGTGTAGACCTGCGCCCTCCAGGCCCTTAGCGCGCGCTGTACCGTGCACTGGGCCCTTGCCCGCAGGGCCCTTGCCCTCACCTGCAGCGCAGCCGGAGCCGGGAGGCAGGGCTTGCAGGCTGGGGGCGGGCACGGCCACGGCGGGGGCGACGGGGGCGGCGAATTGGGCGGGCGCCTGGGGCCTCTTGCTGCACAGCAGCGCGGCCACCTCCTTGTCATCGTCGTCCCGGTCGCTGCTGTCCGAGCTCTCCTGGGGGGCGGCCAGGTGGTCGGCCTGGGGGGCGGTGGGGGCGGCGTGGGGCTCAGTCTGGTGCTGGGGGGCGGGGCTGTGAGCGGGGGTCTCGGTCTCGAGGGAGGCGGAGTGGTACGTTCCGACAGCCTCCTCCACCTCCTCCCCGCTCGTCGCCTTGGACACAGGTGACTCCGAGGCGAGGGAAGGCCGCCTGCGGCGCCAGGGCACGGCTGGGTCCATGTCTGTCTCGGCCGCAGCCTCCATGGGGCGGGACGCCGGCCGCTCCAACGGCTCGTCAGAGACGATGGCGAGCTCTTCGAAGCGGCTGACCGGAGAGTCCACCGTGTCCACGCTGCTGGCCTCCTTGGCGTCAGACGCGCTGGTGTTCTGGTATGCGGCGTCCACCTCGTCCGGGCTCTCGGCCTGGCTCTCGGCCTGCCTGGAGCTGACGGAGAGCTGCGGCGAGCAGGTGGTGCTCCTGGCACTGGACAGCCCCGGTGCGGACCGCCTGCCCTCCCCTGCCGAGCTGTCGTCCTCGGAGCGGCGCAGGAAGACCTTGTTGGCGTGGGGCGGCTTGGCGGTCACCTTCAGGTGGTGCCGCTGGTTCCACATCTGGACCCGCGCGGCCACGGGCACCAGGTCGTCGTCACCGGACTCCACACTGCTAGGGGTGCCCGTCGGGGTGTCTCTGGCCGCTTCCCTGGGAGTGTCTATCGACGAATCCCTGAGTGTGTCTCTAGTTGCGTCCACGGGGGTATCTCTCGATGAGTCCCTGGACCTCTCTCTTGATACGTCCCTGGCCCTGGGTGAATCTCTTGATGAGTCTCTGCACGAATCTCTTAGCGAGTCTCGGGTGTTAACTTTTGATGAGTGCCCGGGAGTATCTGTTGATGAGCACCTGGAGGCGTTTCTTGGCGAGTCCCTGGTGGTGCTGCTCCTAGGGGTGCCCGCGGACCGGCCGGGGCTGGGGCTCAGGGTCCTCCTGGCGGGGGTGGGGGCGACACTCGGCGACAGCTTGCATACTGGCTCTCCGCTGGAGTCAGGTGTGGACTCTGAGCGCGGGGGTGGCGGGGCGCGGCGGGTGGGGGTGGGCGACAACATCTCGGTCAGCTGCTGCAGGGACTCCATCTGGCATCTCGCCGCCTCGCTCAGCTCTAGAATGCGCTCCCTGTCCCTGTCCCTGTCCCTGTCCTCGCTGGAGTCCTGCTTCTCCTTGAGCACCGAGCCTGAGCGGCAGCGAGCGTGCGCCAGGACCTGCTCCTTGAGCAGCCGGTTCTTCTCCTCGTGGGAGAGCTTGACGCTGTGCCTTGACGCCTTGCGCTCGGCTGCAGCAGCGCTGCTCGTGTCGGAGGAAGGCGTGTTCGCCGACCTGGTGGAGCGCCTCCTGGCCTGCGGCGGCGTCACGGACACCAGCTCCTCGATCTCTCGTCCCAGCTTCTCGCTCGTCTCCCGCGCCTCCTTGGCCATCTCATCCAGCAGGCTGTCCAGGGCGCCGTCTAGCTTGTTGGCGGTGAGATCGTCCAGGGCGGAGAAGTCGACCTCCCTGTCGGGGACCGTGGTCTCCCGCACCCCTCTGTGCTCGGCCCGGGGGCTGGAGGCCCGGGGACTTGGAGAGGGCCGCGAGCCCAGGTCGAGCCTGCTGTCAGTCAGGGTCTCGGTGCTCGTCGCCATGTCGCCGTAGCAGCTGGACGCGCGGGGCGTGGCGTCGGGATCGCCCTCCTTCCTGCGGGTCTGCTGCGCCTTGCGCGCCTGCACCTTCTGCGCCACCTGCAGCACGGCGGCCAGGTCGGACACACTCTGCGCCTTCTCGAAGTCCTGCTTCTCGCGCTCCGGCTCGGCGGGCTGCTCCACCTCGCGCTGGATCATGTTGAAGATGTTGGCCGACAGAGAGCGCACGGCGCGCTTCTTCCTGTTGGCGGGCGGCGGGGTGACGACCTGCGGGTGCAGGGGCACGGCGTCGGCCGGGTTGGGCGGCAGCCCCGCGGAGCCGCGCTGCCCGTCCTTGCGGAGGTTGCGGAAGGCCAGGTCGTCCTTGACCACGTCGGGCGTCCTCCTCGGCTTGAAGGTGGGCCGGTAGCGGTCCTGCGGCGTGGCGTGCAGGTAGTCGCTGTTGGGGGAGGGCGCCACGGGGCCGAGCGGGATGCCGAAGGGCGGCTGGTGCTCGGCCACCCGCAGCGTGCTGTTGGCCTGCCGCACCGTGCGGTACACCACGTCGTCCAGGGTCACGTCGGGCTCGCCTCCCCAGTCCCGGGGGTTGTCGCTGGAGGGCGAGCAGGAGGGGCTCAGCGCGGTGGACACCAGCAGGTAGCTGCCGGCCTGCGACACGATGCTCCTCGAGTCCTGCTGGCTGGGCGGCCTCTCCGCCTGCTTCAGTCGCCGGTACGCCATGTCGTCGGCCACCTTGTCCGGGATGCCCGAGCGGCGTGGGCCGGCCCTCTCTCGCGGCGTGGAGGTCGCGTGGTCGCTGTCGTCGTCCTGGTGGCGGTGCGAGCAGACCACCGTGCTGGTGGCGGGGCCCTGCGGCAGGTCTCTGCGCTCCGCGCGGTCCAGGAGGTCCTCGTCGCCCAGCCGAAGACTCTTGTAGATGGCCTCCAGCTCGCTCAGGGCATCGTCCAGATTCGTGGACTTCCTCTCTTTCTCCACGATCCTCATAATCTCCTCGTCGTCCACGCTCGAGCTGGACTCTTCCCTGGGGCCGTTGGCGGGCTCCCTCTTGGTCTCCTCATACTTGATCTGCACGATGGGCTGCACCAGAGTCCCCCGCCTCTGTGCGGTGGGCGACAGCACGCCATTGCTGCTGCTCTTGTTGTTCTTGTTGTTGGCAGCGCGGGGCAGCTGCGGGCTCGACATGTCGGAGCTGAGCGAGCTGACGGAGTCGGCGGACCTGAGCCGGGGCCGCATCCTCCTGGACGGCGGCGAGGTGGGCAGGTCGGCGTTGCGGGTGGGACTGTACGAGTTGGAGGGGAAGTACTTGGCCGAGTTGGCGGCGGGCCGCGGCGAGCTGGGCCGGCTGCTGCGGCCCCTCCTGGACGGCGGGCTTAGCGGGGTGGGCAGCGCGGTGGGCAGCGCGGTGGGCAGGGTGGAGGGCAGGGTGGTGGGCAGGGTGGTGGGCAGCGGGGCGGGCAGCGGGGCGGGCTGCGCCTTGCTGGCCGTCGTGATGTGGATCGGCTTCCTGCTGCGCGGGGTCTGCTCCGCGTAGTAAGAGTACTGCTGCTGGGAGCCGGGCTGGTGCGGTGAGCTGGGCGTGCTGTGACTAGAAGGGTGGGGGTGAGCGCCCCTCGCGGCCTCCCTTGGTACTTCCGTAGGAACTTCTCCTGGTGCGTCCCTAGGCACGTGCGTTGGCACTTCCCTCGGGACTTCCCGCACGTGGTAGTAGCGCTGCGGGTACTGCTGCAGCGCCTCGTGCGGCTGCCGGTGTTGGTAGGCCTGCACCTCGGGGTGATGTTGGTAGACTTGCACCCCGTCCTGGTGTTGGTAGTACTGCGGCGCGTCGTGGTAGTGGTACGACTGCACGGGGTACATGCCCGCCTCGAAGGCGTACGACATGGGTCTGGCCGCGTCGAGCTGCGGGTGCAGCGGCCTGCGCTGCGGGTCTCTGGGTGGCGGGGGCGGAGGCTGCTGCTGCTGCTGCTGCAGCCCGGGCTGCCTCGAGAAGGCCGAGAACCTGGAGGGGCTGACGCTGCCGCCGCGGGCCAGGTGCATCCTTGTGACGGGGAACTGCAGCATCGCGACGTCGCTGGGGCTGGACGCCATGCTGGAGGCCACGCTGGACGCCATGCTGGAGGCCACGCTGGAGCCCAGGCTGGAGCCGCGGCCGATGTTGCAGTCGTAGCTCACGCTTCGGCCGTTGCAGCGGCCCCGCTGCGGCAGCCCCGCGGTGTTGGCGGGGTCCATGCGGGGGTCCATGCGGGGGTCCGGGCTGCGCGGCGGCTGCCGGGTGGGCTGGATGTGGCCGTACAGCGAGGCGGAGTGCGGGGCGGAGTGCGGGGCGGAGTGCGGGGCGGAGTGCGGGGCGGAGTGGGGGGCGGGGAGCGGGGCGGTGGAGTGCTGGTGAGCGGGGTTGCGCGGCCTGCTGCTGGGGCTGGCCACGGGGCTCGAGGTCGCGGACAGCGCCTTGACGGTCACCTTGGGGGTTGCAGCCCCTGGCAAGCCCCGCAGCAAGCTGTCCTCGTCCTTGGACAGCCTCTTCAGGTAGCGCTCCGTGCGCGCCGCCCTGGACTTGCGGCTGAGGGAGTCCTTGCCGCCCTTGAGGCTGCCCTTGAGGGAGTCGTCGCTCCTGAAGCGGGACAGGGAGGAGCTGTTGGAGTGCAGGGAGCCCTCCCCCTCGGAGCTCGAGGCCCGCATCTTGTCCCTCATCGCCTCCGCGCGCTGCTTCGCCATGTCCCGCTTGGCGAGCTCCCTCTTCCCCCTGCGGATGATGTGGTCCAGGTTGGTGTTCTGGCTGCCGGGACAGACCCACTCCCTGTTGCGGTCCTGCTGCAGGTTCAGTGCCTTGGGGAAGCTGCCTCCGAACTGGTTGTCGCAGAGCGGGCTGGGCAGGTAGCCGCCGTTGAGCTCCGTCTTCGGGGGCGTGCCCAGCACGTAGGGCTGAGTCAACGGCGTCACCACCACGTGATCAAACGCCCCCGACACGCGGGCGTTGCTCCGCGTCTTTCTCTTGTTGTTGTTGTTGTTGCTGCTCTCTCGCCGCTTCTTCAGAAAGCTGCCGCTGCTGCTGCTGTTGTTGTTGATGTTGTTCTTCCTGGCCGAGGGCGGCGTGGCGAGTTCCTCTTCCTCCAGCGAGCTGGACGAGTCGGACTTCCTCCTCCGCCTGAAGAGCCCCCCCAGGGAGCCCCCCAGCGCGCCCCCCAGCGACCACTTCTTCTTGTCCTTGTCCTTGCGCTCCTCGCGGGTGTCGGGGGTCCGCTTGCGCGGCGGCGTGGGGAAGGGCGCCATGTGCGCCGCCATGTGCGCCGCCATCGGGTCGTGGCGGGTCCCCGGGCGGTGGCCCTGCCCCTGCCGGCCCTCCATGCCCGCCCCAGGCCCCAGCCCCAGGGGCGCCGCCGACACGGACAGCGGCCGCCGCGGCGCCGCGCTCACCGTCTGCAACAAACAACAACAACTGTCAGCAAAGGTTGTATGTGACCATGCCGCAAGTTTAGGGGTAGGGGCCATTCAAATATCTCGTGATCACATTTGGGTCCATTTTGACCGACCCCCCCCCCGCCCCCTCCTCTCCCACGAGATCATCCCCCGCCCTGCTTTAAGATCAACACGATCACGAGACGAGCTCCAACCCCTCTACCCACCTCGGTGACCACGTGATAATTGAACGGTCCCATGGAGGGGAAATTTTATGCCTTAAAATCACTTTGTGTGCATGCACAAGTATGTACACAATTGTCCGTAGCTCATCACAATTTTCTTCAAACTTTTTGCTAAAGAACTGTTTTGTGATAGATTGTCGAAAAATTTGTACGTATGTTAGTTACGACCAATTTTCGTATGTATTCTTATGAGTAAAATTGTGATTAGTTTTACAGGACGTACAAAACCCAATCACAATTTTGTACAGGAATTAAGGACAAAGTCATTACAACATTCATTCCAAGAAATGTCGCAGAAAAAAGACAAATACAGTATTGGAGTGTACAAAGCTAGAATAAATCTTTCTCCGGATCATTCCGTGTGCTAAAGGCGCCTCTTTTATACGACACAAGCCCGGCGTACTGCCAGGAGGCCGCAAGTAGAGTAGTAGCCGGGCGCTGTGAAGCGAATGGACGGGCCCATTATGAAAATCAGCTTCTTCAATGAGGTGTTTTTGTAACATTATGATTCTCAGTAACTACCACGCGCCGCGGGGTGAGTTGAGAATGCATTGCATATTCTAGTAGGAAACGCGAGTGGATTGTGAGCTTGATGCACACGCACAATAATAGGTTGCAGAAAGAAACGGGTCACGACCCTTCACGTTCGTTCGGTGTACGCGTCGAAACGAAGATGCAAACCATTTCGAGTCGCGGGTTCAAATATGCCGACTCGTTGACGTTTTTCTTGCCCTTTCGCCTGGCCTTTCACCCCGCCCCCCCTAGGTGGCCCGGCCTGTTACCGGCCTGTTACCGGCCCATTGCAGCCGCAGGCATACTCTTGAGCGAGTGAGTCAGGGAAGTGAAGTGAAGTGAGTAGGTGTGGCGAGTTGTGAGGAGG
This sequence comes from Aptinothrips rufus, assembly GCA_902196195.1. Lineage (NCBI taxonomy): Eukaryota > Metazoa > Arthropoda > Insecta > Thysanoptera > Thripidae > Aptinothrips > Aptinothrips rufus. The sequence continues at coordinate 11,931 of CABIKL010000088.1, read as the reverse complement.
GTGACCACTTTCCATTTCACCGCGGTTTATGGCGGCGCTGGGCCCATGACTGCCCATGGCCGCCCGTCGCCCATGGCGGCGAGGACTGCATTTCCCTTCAGTCTCTCCCATGAGAACAGAACCGAATGCGCCTCCCCTCTCCTCTCCTCTCCTCTCCCCGGCCTCGTGTCCTCATGAGGAGCCCAGCGCAGCGCAAGCGCATCGCATTGGAGACAACAATCGAGTGCCATTCGATTTTACTACGCATTGGCGGTGTGGGACGGGTGGGGGTGGGGGTGGGGGTGGGCCGGTGACACAAACGTGCTGTGCGACCAGCCAAGCCCAGGCTTGTCCATCTTGGAGGACGCGCGCAGCCGCAAGTTATTCTCTGGCACACCGTACTAACGGATCACCAAATATTATCAGGTCTTAACCGCAATCCATAATTCTATGATTACATGATTCCATGATTCCATGGTTATATGAGTATATGATTATATGATTCCATGGTTCCATGATTCCATGTTTCCATGGTTATATGATCATATGATTATATTATTCCATGATTATATGATTATCCCATGAGCCCTGGCCCGCGCCTTACCACTCACTCACTGATAATTTTCTTCGGACACGAAAGTTCTCCCAGTTGCCGCCGGCCGATTTTCGATTTTTATTTTTTAAACGGGTATTGGCGAGCGAAAAACTCGTAGAAGTTGGAAATTGTGCACCGTTCAAAAGTTATAGCACTTTTAAACTTCGACTTAGTACTCTGCCGGCCCGGGCGGCCTCGGCGCTTCGCTACGGCACGGAACCGCAGCCTTCCGCGCGGCCAGGCGCAACAACAAAATAATACTTAATTTGAGAAAAATGGGCAAAATATCGCAAAGTTTGCGACTGAAGGGTGATTTTTGTCTAGCACTAAGAGAAGCAGTTCATCGCGTGAGCTTACGAAAAATGCCTTCAATGTGATTGTGGAAACAACTAATATTTTACTTCTGTGGCAGTTGTAAGCAGTGCCGTCCTCAGACCACAGCCCTCAGGATGTGGGGGAGCGGGCCGACATTCAGCGCACGTCCTGAGGCCGGGAGCGGTGTGCTTCCAGCAGTCGCATCGGTATTCACTTGTTTGTCTTCAATGCAGCCAACTTGACAGAGGGGCCAAGCCTTTGGCTGGCCAGGCTTGTGGACAGGAGAGACTAGATGGGAGAGAGTCCTCACCGTCAAGTGAACCGAGAGTCCGAGCTCTGCGGCTGGGTGCACAGCTCTTTCTAATCCGTCCTCAAACAGCACAGAAACTAGCAAACTTTAGAAACGGGTTATATGAGAAGCGAAGTTTTGAAAACACTAGTCTTTCAAAAAGTTTACTTTTCGTTCTTTTCAAAAGCACACCCCATACTTCCCTTTTCATAAAAATGGCACTTTTGCTTTTGTAGGACAGTAGGAACATAGCACCTCAAGCCCTGCTTCTATGCAGCGAACTAAAAAAAATCCTACCACTATACATCACACAGCCTGGTATCCAGATCTGATAATTATCCTAAATAAAGTCTTTTCGAGTACTATGCTGGGATTGGACCCAAAACGATCCTACTTCATTCGCAAGACAAAATCTGACAAAAAAGAGAGTACCTTTAGCTCTGATTGTGGCTGTAATTTTCACTCCCATGATTAAGGATTATCAATAAACGTCTCGCTATAAGTTTGGGTGAAGTTTCTGATCAAAACACTGGCAAGTGTCTCTGCCGTGGAGTTGTCTGCAAGAAGCGCTGATCCACCCGCATTAGGTTGAACACGCCATCCAGCTGTTTACAGAGCACATAGCTGCTTCCAGATAGGCGTTTCTTCCCGGCGAGATACGCTGGTTTGTCGCGGCCCGGCTGGCTGGCTGTCCTTCCCGCACTGACCCACCTAGCAGCTGCCCGGCGAGTCAGGTCAGGTCAGATCCGCAGCGTGGAGTACGCGAGTCAAAAAGAAGGCGGCCGCGGGATGCCGACATGGCATGCCACAATCGATAGGAAATTTTAATTACTTTGAAGGATAAGGATACCCGAGATCCCGCTATCCTTGACGCCTCCGTGCGTCTATACTGCCCCGCCCCGCCCCGCCCCGTCCCTACCCGTCCCGCTCCGGTCAGTGTCCATTGTGCACGTCCGATTCGTTTAGTTTGCATTGTCTATCGGTCACGGGTTAGGACGATAGGGCACCTCGCACCGCCCCTCCGACCCTACCCGATCGATGACGGGTACTGTTAGGACTACGATGGACTTGCAAGGCGGAGCGCTTCCTTACTGAATTAGCTCTGAAAACTGAATATTTACCATCCCGCAAAAAGTTTAGTGTCTTTCAGATTTCTTTTTACCGAACAGAATTCACCGCTTGCTTTTCTCCTAAACAAGTTCCAGTTCTTATGCTAACGTATTGATGCTATTGATTTATTGTTAGTCGCACCAGAATATCAAAGTGAATAGAAATTCTCTTAACACAATAAATACGAAACACGATGCCGTGACATTGCTGTCCGCCTCATGATAAATCTCCACAAAAGCTAGACGTCAAGGGGAAAAGTAGCTTTTTGGCAATATGATACGAGAGCCATAAAGAATATCCATGGATTGGATCGGGTTCGGTACAGTCGACCAGTTTTTAGACAAAAACAAAAACAAGTCACAGCGCCATTTGGATCTGAGACTTATAAGGCTGTATGTGACTGAATGAACAGCAGGCCGATGAAACCGAATCTCGAGACTAATTCAACTACTCCTGACACGATTCGATTTTTATTTTTTCGATGCCGTCAGTATCAAGGAGCCGCGCGCCGATTTTATGATCTGGAACACGGCAGCCGACGAGTGGTCAGGTCATGTCTGCCTCGCTGTTACGGAATTATTGATTGCCGTGACAGGATCGACAGCTGATAGCGACGCGGTAACAGTTCGATAGTATCGAATGGCTCACGGCGCCGTGCGCTCGATACATCAGTGTACACAAATGGGCGCGCAATGCGGACTCAAGGCGAAATCGAAGCGAACGGGAAAAAATTGGATTGGAATACCAAATAATAGGTTGTTGTGTGGCACTGTTACGACTTTCTGAGAAATTTGCAGGATGAAAATCGTAAGAGTTCGAGTTGATTTTCGTTCGTCGTCTAACGTTTTACAAAAAGAAGGGACCGACGATATTCGAAGGGTGGAGATGAAGTCGTGCTGCTGCCCCCCCCCCCCCTCCCCATGCCTCCTTTTCCTCTAATTCCATAGGGGCGACCCATACGCCGCCCGCCGGACCACCCAGCAACAGATAATCATAATCACTGAGGCCTTGTTGTGTTGTTGATGACAATAGTGCCAACAATCAGAGCAGTCCAACATGTAGGAGGACGCCTCCGAATACGAAACAATAAAGCGAAGTCCAAGATGGCGCACCGCGGTTATCCGTGCTCAACGAGAACCCAACAAAGTTTCATAGGCAATCTAGCAACCCTCCTTGCATAAGACCTTTAACCTGCTAATTGCTTTGCAACAACGTGAATATTTTTGGCAGTGTTCCTCATGCTGAGGGTTACGCCTCCCCAATCCGGTTGTCAGCAACCGCGTCCCTAAGTAAGAGGTCTGTATGAGGTAATAAATATCGCCGTTTCGTTCTAGCGGGCGAGTTGCAACATTATCGACGGGCTCCAAGCCTATTGAGCAGGGAGAAAAGGGAAAGGGACTGCCAACTTAACAAAGGGCTCAACGGAGCGGAGGACCCAAATTAAGCCCTTAACTACCTACCTGCCTGCATGCCTCGCAAACGAAGAAGACGTTAAGTTCGTCTGACTCGTTCTAAAGGCTTGCGAAACCTTGGGCGGGGCGGGGCGGGGCGGGGCGGGGCGTGCTGCTTGGCTCTCCTCTTTACCGCACGCCCGGCCGGTGATAAGATTAGGTGCAGCCGCCCCCGCCACGCCCCGCCCCGCCCCGCCGGGACGCAAGGTGCTCTGAGCGCTCTGAGCAACCAACCAAGACGAGGACAGAAGAACAGCACGGCTGCTGAGGACTGAATGCAAGGAGAGGGGGCGGGGCGGGGCAGGGACTGTCGCCGATGAAAGCAACAAGTCGCCGTAGTCCTCTGAACGGTTCATCTGTAGGAACGCCCAGGACCCCGATCCATGGTCCTTGGTGCACCTTGTGACCACAGGGGAGGCGGACGGAAAAGAGAGAAAGAGACGGGAGGGAGGGAGAGAGGAAAAGAGAGATAGGACAGAGAGAGAAAGGGGGAGAGGGAGATAGAGAGATGATGATGAGCATTAGAAGGGGACACCACACACCACATTCGCCTCACCGGCTCGATCTAGGCCGTCACTAATAATAAGAACAATTCCATGTCGGATAGGGGTCATGGCTGTGTGCTCCATAGACACGTAGCCTACGTACGTCGGCGATGCCCTGCCATGGTTGCCAATGATATTCGTGGCGCGCCCATTACGAAACAAAGAGCGAGATCCGCGGGCAACGTGACCTAACCTCTGCATGTGAGTAATCATTGTGTTTTCAGGATAATACCGTCTCCGATACGACGCGATGACACAGGTGGACTCACACGCTGTCAAAACGACCAAGCTATCGTTGTAAACGCGCAACGAATTGACGCTCGTTCCTGGTCTTTTGGTCGTGACCTTGGCGTCAGATGGCGCTCATGGGGTCACTCGGCTCAGCGTTAGGCGCGCCTCCTTGGTAAGGAAGTGCGACATCTCGCAACATCCGAACTTTCACTTCGGTAAAAACTGAAGATCAAATGTGTATTAGTCAGATAAGATTCTGTACAGAGCTTTGCTCAGAGAATGAGGCAGGCCTATGACTACGACTCAGTTTATGTACCGATTTCTGCTCAGAGACAGAGAGGGCTGTCACACATTTTAATCAATTTCGTTCCCAGTAGGTGCGGACTACTTATAGCTACTTCAAACTTGAAGCTCGGTTCATAATTCTTGTGAAATCCTGAAATCTCTGTACATGTCTTGACTAAGTGATCGGTGTTCACTCTCCTCGCGTTGGACTACATGCAGGGTTTCACAGCGCTCAGGTGTCAGTGCCTGGTACTGCAGTTACACCGCCATGCGAGGGTCGGGTAGGGCGGTCCGCGAGGGTTGGCACACAGTCAGTCACTGCGCTGTGGTGGCGGGGCGGGGCGGGGCGGGACACTGTCCTTCCGGTTGACCGCGGTGTTGACCGCGGTGTTGGCCGCGGAGCTCGCCGCGGTGCCGTGTTGGTGTAGGCTGACGTCAGCTGTCACCACAAGCTCAGCGCAACGTCGCTCAGGGTCGGCCACCCGGCCAAAGGACAAAGCAGAGGACTTCCTGAGTCGCTGCTCCTCATCGGCTCGGGGTCACGACATGGACCTGCACCCTGATCGCCACCAATCGACAGGCACACGAACTGTTGCTCTGCTAGAGGAGTAGCTGTGTATCTCAGCTCTGTTAGACGTCTAGCTCCGCTAGAGGTGTGGCTCTGCTAGAGGTCTAGCTGCGAGGGGAACTGGTGGCCCCTCTCGCGCCTTCAGTCCCTCGTGCAGCCTTGACCTGCGATCCACACCAGATCCCAAGTGATCTCGGCCTAGTAGCTGCAGCGCGGCCCCCCCTCCCCTCCCCTTATCGTGCGGCCCTCTCCATACAGACCAGATCACATCTCCGACCACTCGGACCTAGAACTGGACGCTGTGGACCAGCCCGGACTAGAGGGAACAGACGGGGAGAGATGTCGACACTTGCGAGGCCAGTCGGAGCTAGACACGCTCTTATGCACTTGAAGTGTCCACGCCGAATGCGCAACGCTGGTGCGTCGCATAACGTCGCGACGCGGAGTGCCAAAGATCACCGGCGGTGACTCGACGCGGCTGTCACTCTTATGAAGCCTGTGCTCGAGCTCGGCCGGCCCGGCCGGCTGGGCGTTCCAAGTCACGTAGCGTTTGTAACTCTTTCCCCCAGCAGTCTCTCTAGTCCAGACACAATTGACGATTAGGCACCCGTCTATTCAAGTTGGATCATGCAGTTAGTCAATGTGGTCCAGACTCATATCGCATTCCACAGGAACGTTCCAAGATTTTATCAATTTCAAATCCAAATCCAGTCTTTCACTTTACTCTAATCTCCCGATAGAATAGCTGGTTGAAGGACTTCCGGGAGTAAAAACGATTGGAAAGCGGTGCTGGTAAGGCAAACAATAGATGTTGGGATAGCTTATCAGGACCCTTGTAGGCGGCCAAGGGGGCCCCGCGGAGGACTGGCTGAAGCAGGGATAGGGCTGTAGGGCAGGGACCCTGGACCGGTAGGGAACAGCTTGGCCCTTTGTACCCACCTGGAAAGAAACAAAACACACAGTTAGTGTACTGCAAGATGCTGAGCACGATCCCACATATATGACATGTACGAAGACAGCTCCACGTGTGTGTTCTCTGTCCTTCCCCCCCCCCCCCCCCTTTCCATTCTCTCTCTCGTAGCGAGGCCCGGTCAGATATATATCCCGGTGATCCGCCCCCCAGCTGCTGAACAAGGGTTTCAGCGGAGAGATGACACGGCCGACAGCCATGACGAAGTGGCGCTCGACGAAAATAGGGTAAGTGGGGAGAGATGAAAAAGAGGCGGATTGGATTGGTGGCGCGCGTCGCGTCGCGTCGCGTCGCGTCGCGTCGCGTCGCGTCGGCTGCACTGTCACGGCCCAGCCGAGCCCGACAGAACAGGATGCTGCCGAGAGAGAGGCGGGAGCGCGGAGAGTCGACAGGGCCACGTGCACCGAAAAATCAGAATCCAGCGAATAACATTTCTAAATGTAGTTTTCACACCTATTTTTATTATTTTTTATTTTTTATAATTTTTCAAATGACCAGGACACTACTGAGTGTGTTTTGACCTGGTCTCAATTCATCCTTGAACAATTAGAAACAAGAAAAATAAAAATCACTATTGGGTTTTGGGTTGGTAGGTACACCAAAACGTTTAAAAGCGAATTTTGCAGAAGATCATAGAAATAAAAACATAAACATAAACAAGTAACTTGCTTGAAAGTCTCGTTTGAACCTACCTAATTAGACAGGAAATTCTGCAGAGTTAGCGTTACAGGTTACAGAGTAAATACCGGGGTCTGAAAGTTACACGTTGTTTACGTTGCACCGGAAGTGATGTTGTCTCCAACCGGACGCAACGGCATAAAGAGCAAAACAGTTGAGAACTTTCGTAATTCGATCTGAAAACGCTACGATGGCAAATGATTAAGACATTTTCTTCCTTCTGCACTGGGCAAGCCGGGTGGGCCCATTGCGAGTTATTAAGCTCCGTTAGGTCCGTGCATCCAACTAGAGCTACAATACAAGTGTTGCCCGGTGCCGTGCCGTGCTTCTACACTGCTTCACTTCCGAGTGTCGGGTCGACGATCCCTCCGTCCCTCCCCTGAGGGGGCCCCCGCCCGTGCCCCCCAGTTTGCCCTCACGGTTGGCAGCACTTGAGGCGCCAGCAGGCGTGTCCTGCGCGCTGGGGGGGCCGCCAGTAAGCAACGTACAGATCACTCCAGTTCATGACGCAGCAAGATATGAACCAAATGTAGTCTCGCTGCTCTTGGTTTTGAGGATGACTGTACCTACTCCGCAGCCGTTATCACACCTGAGCCCGTGTGGCTGACCCTGCGGGGCGTGCCGTGTGGCCGCCCGGCCCGCGACCAGCCCGCGACCAGCATCCACCAGCCCGCCGCCTTTATGCCCCTTTGTTGGCCAGATGTATGCAGCGATTATAGTCAATCGCTCGACTTGCCACAAGAGGGCCCGGCCTGGCGGGGCGGGGCGGGGCGGGGCGTCCGGAAAGCGTCTTGGCTGCAGCGCCGAGACGCCTCGCGGACGCCACACGACGGCACGCCACGCCATTGTCCGAGTGCGCTTCTTATCACGTGACCTACTTGCTTAGGGAGCGTCTACTTATAACGACCGACCACCACCACCTGCAGTCCACTGCTCCTATCGCCAGCCGTGCTCGCGCACTGCAATTCGCGTGCTCCTCCCCAGCACAGAAAAACCAAAACCCAGAATCTGGAGCAACTCAACCTAGAAATAAAAGGTAAAGAAAAATATTTTTGAGTCGATTTGGAGACCTGTTGCAAAAGGATCAGGAAGCTTCAAAACGCGTTTTAGAATAGGTCTCAAAATCACCTCCAAAATATATTTTTTACCCTCGGTTTCTGGGTTGAGTTGCCCTAAATTCTGGTTTTTGATTTTTCTGTGAGGAGCTGATGAGAGGGAAGTCAAGACTAGTCAAGATGTCCGCCCGGCAGATTCTTTCGCTGCAGGTACGAGGTAACACAGCTGTACCCAGATTAAGACAGAGCCTGTTGAGCCCTCCCTGCGATCGTAATGCAAGCAGAGGCCTTAACATGATGTCATGAAGACATGATGGGCGGTAAGTCACGTTCATGACCCCAGCCGAGCCAAGCGAGCCGTTAGATATGTCACTTCCTTGGTGAATGTATCGCCCCGCCTCGCCGGCGCATTAGCAGCACCTTCACTCTCATTTGCATGGCCTTGCTTTCTTCAGGGGCCTCTCCAGAGCTCTCCAGCCAGCGACGGGTCCAGAGTGAGGAGAATCGAGGTGGAGATACATAAATGAAGTGCAAATCTCCGCTGCCCTATTGTTTGTTGAACGACAAGAATTCAAAGCTTCGAGAGTGTCTGAAAATATCGAGAAAACTCACCCACTCTCTGGTTGCCAATGAGTAGTCCACAGTGACAGTAGACACCACATGCCTACGCTCCGCTTATGGCCTCCGAAATGGAACTCCATCTTATTGGCCATTATGCAAAATAGTACGCAACAACCTACGGGGTTAATGGGAGGAAAAGAATAGAAGGGCCTCAGGGAGGGGTAACGCACGGAGGTGTGACACCTGACCAACCACAGGGACTGCAGAGAGTGGGGGGGGGGGGGGGGGGGGGGGGGGGAGCTTCCATCACCGTGTGACTTGCCGCTCCTCCTTGCCCGAGCTGCTATATAAGGAGGGCGGTGGCATGTCTCTGCAGATCATGTCGCTCTAATGCTAGACAAGGACAGAATCAGTAGGAAGGGGAGGGGCTTCAATTGGCACTGGACGATCTACTAGACGCGACGTGGGAGGAGCGAAACGGATCACACAACCTTAACCTTCGTTCCGTTCGCGGAGCTGGACAAGGTAAACGCACGCAGTTAATTGTTTGGTCGTCAATTGAAAGGAGCACCGGCGGCAGTCTCTTCGCCTCCCCCACCTTGCACTGGCGTCGCACTGCTTCCACGACGTCACACACCTGTTGCGCCCTGCTGCGCTGACTCACAAGCCTCGCCTCGCCCCGCACCGCCCCGCCCCGCCCCGCCCCGCCCCGCCAAGCCCAGCTTATCTATCACAGGGACACGTGTCTTAATCAAGGGCCCCATAGATCCCCGGCGTCGTCTCAAGGCAAGCTGTCCCGTCGAAGTTAAAGTGTCGCGATACGTATGAAATTACCACGAAAAACTTCGAGTAGTGAACCGAGTGGGAGATGTCAATCTTGTTCTGTTTTTGTTTCTTTTGTTCACTTCCTATCTAGCATAGTAAAAAAAAAATTCAAGCTAAACTACAGAAATACACAGAAAGTTGGGGTACGGAAGGTGTACGGAACTTCTGTATCAATACAGTCCATAAGAACGTAAGGACAAGACCACGGAAAACGGGTACGGAAATTCGGTACATACCGAGGCACGGAACGGTCCGGGCAAATTGTTGACCAGACTTTTCTGTGAAATTTCTGTTTTTATTTTTTCCTACCAGTGCGAGAGAGAGCACAACAGTGCAGACTTCTCTCTCGCATTCTGGAGATGGGGGAAGAAGAAAAGCAAAACGAACTCTCTTTAGTAGTGCTCACTGCAATATGCAATATCGTACAAAATTTAAAGATTTTGAGCTACATTTTCCGACATTTTCCCATCTTCTGCTGTCATTAATTTTAATTATTTTGAATTACTAAGAGCAGCCAGCCTGCAGAAACCAGTGAGAAATGGTTTGTCATCGATTCGACATCAACTTGTAGCTCGATATCGTTTCGATCACCATCCTCAGTAAGAGTTGTATTCAAGTTGTCGCCCTTTGGTTCTTCTCCTCGGCTGCCTGTTGGGCCGTCCGTAGCTTCGCGTGCGCTGTAGTGGCTCTCCTTGCTCTGCTCTGCCCTGGCAGTTGCGTGAATGCCAAGTGAGGCGCGAAACAAAGTAGCACTGTTCCCAGAAGAGAGGAAGTCTTGTGGAAGCACAGAGGCTGCATTTTGTCAGGAACATGCCACTCAGGGGTCGTCCATAAACGACGTCATCTTTTCTAATTATTATTAACAGGCTTCTTTTCTTAGTGCTCCCTCCTCTTCCTGTGCAGTTCAATATTTGCCTACCCTACCTTCTGCGCGTACTATATCTGGCGAAGTGAGACACCGGTCTTGCACCTTTTCTAGGTAACGTGGTTTATGGATGTCCCCTCGCCATAGGTGCGGTTTGTACGAGGATGTGAGAAGACTACTCGTTGGAATTACCGAGAGGTGATGGAATCAGTGGCCTTGGGGCGGACAATTACAGTGCAGTCTAAAAGTGAAGGAGCAGACGACTACCGAGAGAAGTTCTAGAACCTGACGAGGACGTCATCAAGTTAAAACTTTAAGCTGGAACAGACTGAAATAACACTCATCTAGGGATGTGCTGAAAGACTTGCGTGACGCGCTCAACTGTGAGATGACTGTCTAGTGCTTATTTCACCCACACAACACTGTACATAGAAGCCTAGCCCCAGCTTGCAGATCGTTAGAAGTCAAAAGAAGCATGTCCCATGTCCAAATACCCACCGAGCGCTTTGCGATTCTGAAGTCTCGGGCGGGGAGCGGGGTATCCGAGTTAATCCAAACTGTTCGAAGAGAACCGGTGCGACAATAGGCCACATAACTTCACTTCACTTCACAGGAGCACCAACCTAACACCACATATCAACCACCAGGTGCACAACCTAGCAGACACGCTGCGACACTAAGCCACATCACTTCACAGGAGCACCAACCTAACGCAACATATCGATCACCACCTAACGTTAACAACGTTAACAACACGCCGACGCGGCACGTGGATCACTGACGCCGGTAACGCCGCGGCAAAAACAACAACAATAATAAAACTATTACAACAACAACAACGCGTGGCAGGAGATGCGGCGCCGGCTCCCGACAGCGGTGCACTGCGACATAACGCCGGCTCCACGCCCGCGCGCTCTACTGCCCGTGCCACGCCACGCCACGCCACGCCACGCCACGCCACGCCACGCCACGCCACGCCTTGCCGCTCATGAGGAGTGTGTTCTTCTTGCGGTCTTCTTATCGTGGCGACTAAGCCTATATAGATTGCTCGACAGGGGGCAGCACGTGCCGAGACCACAGGCCACGAGGGCCTGGAGGGAGAGAGGCGCCGTCACCACGTGACCCTCTGCGAGCAGCGCTTTCATTCGAAATGACCCTCGTCAGCGGCGTGGCCATGACAACTCTTCCCTTCCAGTCTCTCCAAGGTACTGACACCGAGTCGCGCTGCGCGTCTTTACGTCGGCCCTTCGCTAACGCAAATAAAAATAATATTGAACTGAACTGCAGAACACTTTAGCTGCGTTTCCAGATATTTAGCTCTAGTGCTAGAACCAGTCGATGACAGCGTTAGCTGTGCGAGTTCGCTGTGCAGCTTCAGTTTTAGCATAACAGCTGAAAATTTAGCTGAGCCCAGAATAATTTTTCTTTTTTTTTTTCGCATGCTTGTCAGCTTTTTTTTACAAACTCGTGAGCTCATGCCGTAAGGGTCGAGTGTGGGAGGGCAGTGGCCACGCTGAGGGAAGTCATGAGTACATTCAACAATGACAAACCTGGGCGGACAGCGCGCGGACCGCAGGCAGGCAGTCTTTAGTGCGGTGTGACCCCCCCC
>CABIKL010000087.1:0-32924 GCA_902196195.1 Aptinothrips rufus | reverse complement strand
AGACGGGTTGGGCTGGGCCGCGCGCATTTTAGTGCTGAAATTGGCTAAAACCGCAGTTTTCTATGGTTAAAAACCTATATCTCCTAGCTCGCTTCGCTCGCATTGCGTTACAAAGTCTTTGAATTGTTTATATGAAATCCGCTGCCACCCGGCCTGGTAGGTAGGCAACCCGCATTGCGCCCAAACACCCCCCGAAATTTTTCTATATCTACGCTCCTGGTCATACACGAAAACAAACAGTAGACGACTTAGGAACTACGAAGTGCCGAGAAAAAATAAGAAGCATTAGTTACAACCTGGCTTCCTTGCTAACGAACTGAACATTACAGTATTACTGACAACTTTGTTCGTATAATACGAACGACTTTGTTAGTACGTTATGACGGTTGAAATTTCTTCGCAGTATAAGAACGACTTGTTAGTAAGGAAATAAGAATGTGACGAACTTTATTTAGTAAGAAAGTAGCGTTTGAGATGTTGCTTAGGAAATGAAGTTCGTTATACTAAAGAAGTTCGATACAAGTGATAAGTCATTTCTAGGAATTATCAATGTTAAACAAATTTCTTATGTTCCTCGCCAAGCGCGTATCCAAGGGGGGGTCACGGGGGTCATGACCCCCCCCCCCCCCCCCCCCCCAAAAGGGTCCTGCATACGCGTCTCTGTTCCTCGCGCAAAACGTCAAAATTATCCATAAGTTGCCCGAAAACCATCCATAAGTTGTCCAATGAATAACGGCGTCAATGGTGTTCTAAAAGGTGAACATGCTAGTGCTGTCAATGAAAGCAGAACCATCATATCCCCGCACACTTCGCATGCAGCACTCACCCTTTCGCTATTCGCACGCCCGGCGACGAGCTGGACGACTTGCGATCAGAGTAAGCGCAAATACAGCGTCGGATGACAGAACCGAATCGACCCCCTCAGAGTGTCCCGTCCTCGCACAGACGACTGGCTGACTTGAACTTGAACTTGATCCGCGCTGCCCGGCGTCTTCGGCACTACTGACAAGATTGACAGCTGACGTGATAAAAAGACGATCTCTCCCGATCCAACCGCTCCCCCCGCTCTCGCCCCCTCATTATTATTCCTTACTCGATGAGATTATCTCCTCCGTATGACATTCACTTAACAATAGCGATCTGAAATACGCACACATTATGGCAAAACAAGGGTTAATCCCTCCCGCTAAGTGCATCACACGCGTTGCAACCCAATCTAATAATGATTTAAAAAGAAAAGAGCGCGTAGCAATATGAGCCAGCGATCGAACTAGTGACTGATCGACATGATAGAAAGGAGAGGGATGTCCGGTCTAGTGTTGGATTAGTCATCATACTGGATTCGAAGTCCAAGCGACAACCATCACCAGGAAACAAAGAAAATACGAAACTACAAAGCAATGGTGTGATATGCAATGACTTTGTAATTAATTTAGCGGGCGTCGGTAGTTTTTTCTCGTACGGCGACACGAACTGCCTGTCCCGGTACTGAGCAAAGGTGCGAGTGTTGCGTTGCTGACACAACTAATGATATCCATTGGCATTGGACGAACACATGCACAATATTTTAGGTGCCTTCGTGTTCGTCCGTTTGATATTATTGCAACTCAGATCAGTCCACCTGAATCGAATATTCTCTCATCGGTCGGTAAAAGCTCGCCTCCCGCTGAGCGAGGGAAACGGTCATTCCCTGACAGGGAAGTTCCGGTCCCCTCAACGAAACGGTCATTCCCTGACAAGGAAGTTCCGGTCCCCTCAACTCTCCAGCTCAACGTATCTCATATAACGTTAATTGCCACGCCGCCGGAGCGAACAAAACCAACGTACCCTATAATCCCCCGAAACACAACCCAGCCACCAAGGGTAAAAATATGTGTTTGGAAGTCATTTAGGGAACTATTTCGAGCAAGCTACGAAACCCGTCTTGGAACCAGTCTGAAAAGGGGCTAAGATACTAACCGCGTCTTAGAATCAGTCTAAAATGAGCCTTAGCTTCTGAGTTGGATGCCTCGCTGTACTTTCTGCAATATAATGGCACCCCTACACTATTTCATTTCGGAGTTCTGCACGATTATATAGCTAATATCGTGCTTTAACCTGTCCTCTGCCTTTCCGTTTCGCGGCACCTTAAAAAGCCGTCCATAATACCGTAAGATATTTCAAAAGGGGAAATGGGCTCTTCGCAAAGCATTGTCCAAATTCGCGTAAATTTTTACTTGTTTTAAAAAACGGGGTGAGTTAGGCAACATCGACGATTCAAAAGGAATAAACCCGATCAAAATGACTATTATTTTTATGGGCAGCGCACAACGAGTTTTCGGTATGGTGTTGCAGGGAATGCAGAGATGGTGCGCGTACAAGAGCCTCAGGGAGTGACCATCAACAGCGTGAAGCTCCTCGACCAATCGGGACGAGAGATGGCCTCTGCGACCCGCGCCATGTCGTACAACGCGAGTAGACAGGTACTTCATAGTTATCAACAAAAGCCAAATCCCACGCAATGAGTGCGTTTGTACAAAATTGTGCATGCGTTTTACATGAAACATGCGTACATATTTTATGCACAGTTTTGTTCATATTTGCATACCAAATTGTGCACATGGAACGCGCAACTTTGTGCAAATTTTGCGTGCAAAACTTTACAAATAATAAATTTAGTGTGTAAGGCTTGCCAAACCAAAACTAAACATAAATGCTTCAAATATTTTTCAAGATTGTTTTAGAATTGAATCTGCACTACAGGTGTCTCGGAGGGACGCAACTGGTGGGAAAACCGAATTAGTAGGAAAGGAAACAGAATGGAGTATCCAAGAAGTGGCCGGCAAACCATCCATGGTCGAAACAACGGGTCATAACCAGAACGGTGAGACAAAAAGTCGAATTTAAACTGAGTTTTCCTATTTCCTATAATTTTATTTTAAAACTGCCTTGTAAAATTATTTTTTTTCTCCTAATATAATAATCATTTTTAGGAGAGGTATTCACTCGAGTGGCTAATTTGACAACAAGAGCTGATAATGTGTTGATACTACAGCCACCAGTTACAATAGAACTGAACCCAAGCACTCAGCTCATCGCCCGACAGGGGCAAAGCCTGCAGATGGCGTTTGACCTTACAAATAACAGGAACATTCCACAGTTCTTCGGCTTCCGCTTGACAGATAATTTAGGACTTCTGTACTCGCTGCGTCCAGTAGAGTAAGTAAACATGCCAGTTTGTTAGATAAATGTGTGGGACAATGCCAACAGACAGATAAAGGATAACTTTCATTTCATTGCAGAGCCACCGTCCTACCACTGCAAACAATTCAAATTTTAGCAAGTCTGAATATCAACGCAAATGTTGCTGATGGACAGACTGACAAAGTCACACTGACAGCTAGATCGCTGACAACACGTGAAGAGACGAGCAAACAATCCATAATTTATGTGCAAAGAGAGCAGTTTAACGATCCCAACCAGCCGTGGGTCTGGACAACGTGGAAGAGCACTTGTCAAGGAGCGTGGGACTCCTCGACTTGCAACACAAATACCTGGACGGTGGAGTGGGCAATTACGGACAGAGATTCTGGTACGGTCAATACATTTTGAAGGTTCCATGGCGCACATTGTACATGGCGCAGTTGATATTATAACGATATTATTTAATTTTCAGGTCTTTTATCAGTTGTGACAAATCCCAGGGGAGTGCAATTTAGACAAGACTTTGTATCAGGAACTCGTGAAGAAGTGAAAGCTTTCTACAGTGCCTCTTGTTGCTCCAGACGAGTCGATCTGATGGCAACCGATTTACGCGGCAATGTATATCGCAACACTTTTGATGTGGGAACACGTAAGCCATGAAAAAATGCTCTCAAATAATTTAAGACTTTCACTTTTATGGGGAGTAACAACATGAATCTTTACTCCGACAGAGTTCCTAGGACCTCCAGAAATAGCTGCAATTTCAGTTGGTGTCATTGCGATTATCGTCATCATCATAGTCATTGTCCTAGCAGTGTTGTTATGCAGAAGAAGGGAGTCTCTAAGGCTAGAGAGAAGACTTGACAGCAGACTCAATCGACCACCAACGTAAATTTTATATCATTAATTGGGTCAAAACGGCATTTTAACTTCACTCTTTTAAGAAATTGTTATAACTGCAACACTAACAAATTTGTATGTAAATAGGTCAAATAAAGCCATCGAGCACATATTAGCTAGGAAATAAGAAAAGAGGACTTTTATTTAACCTAAGGATAAAGTTAGGTTATGCCACAGATTGAAACCCCCATAATTCAACAAGTAATTCAGAGTATTTCAGAATTATCTAATTTGAATGGTACTTTAGAAACTTTTCTTTAGTTCTGAAATGAACGCTTATTAAATAGGACGAGAAAGACGAGTATAACAACTGAATTGACAGAGGTACACAAAACACAACCTCTAAACTGTCAATATATCTGTACCAATACGGTTCTAGCTGAGGTAAAATTTCCACATACTTCAAGGAAGACAAGACTTCTGCAACGGCGCTGAAATTACGAAATGACATTCTATTGCATGGCAACACATGCCTAAACGTAAACTAGCAGAAAACATCTGTTGACTGATGACAGGGCCAACTACTCCTTATCTACTCTTTTCTACTTACCGCTCGTAAGGACGGAGGATGAATTTTCCGAGACTGGCACGAGCAGTGGACTGCCTCCAATGTCATCTAGAGTAAATCCACCCCTTGCAACAGAAAGGAGTGGATTTGAGGAGGATTTAAACGTGTCACTTCGCCGCTTCTCGTCCATGACAGCTGTTGATGTTACTCTACGCAATGGAGAAGGTGAGCAAAGGTGAAAATACCACAGGCAGAGATACCGAACGCACAATCTCTCATACTCGAAAGTCAAAAGCATATGGCGCCATGATGGCGCTTAAAACAAGAACCGACGGGGTGATGTCGACGGGGAATGCTCTGTAGCTAAAGGAATTAAAATCAGCGAAGTAATGCAAATACCGACATCTTCTGACGATCTTCGCTTAATTTTAGTAATGTGTTCCTAGTAAATTTCCCGCAGGAGTCTAATAATGCTTGGACTTGCTGGGAGCAGCGAAGGATTTGGACGATTTGGACGGCGCTGTGACGAAGGGAAACTCAAGATCCTCATTGAGATTGCGATTTGGCAGAGAGGTGTCGAGTTGGTGCGCACGCCCACGCACGCCTCGGCATTAGCGAAACCGGGGGTCGCACGACCGGACCGCTTAGCCACGAGCAGATCAGTGACATGGCATGATATCGCACGGCACGGCGGGGGTTGCATGAAGTCACGCCGCCAAGTACAGGGGACGCAGTGACACAATGCTGCACAGCTGCACCAGACCGCTCTGCGGTCAAGTGTGCAAGGTGAGTCCGCGAGATAAATCATTATGATTTCAAGATCCGCCAATACATGAGCGCTCTGAGGAGAAGACAATTGCCTGGAATTCATTCATGTACATGGTATTGGAGTACGTATTTGAACAGCAAATATTGGCATTACTATAGAAAATTCCAGATTCTCGGCGAAATAGTTTTTGTTATTTTGTCAAAATGCGCGACCTGTTTAGGTTTGTTTTGTAGACGAAACTGAGATATTTTTCTACAAATTTGTTCGAAAAAGTCGGATTATCGAAAAAATCTATTCTGCGAAGTGTGCTTGGAATATGCGGATCTCTGTCCAGTCCATCCAGCCCTCCAACGTGACAGTTCGACGTCAACGTCGATAAACCATTCCTCTACACCTTGAAATTCAAGGATGGTTGCGTTTCAAGGACGCAGCTATACTTAAAAAAGCCCAAGGACCCTTGAAGATATCCACCTATCCTTGGATTTCAAGGGATCGTTTTTACAGTGCACTTAGTGATTATCCACGAAGCAAACAGAATCGCGATCAAGTAAACACCAAATTATCGAAAGTAATGCTCTAGTCGGGTGATGATGTAGTTGTTGTAGTCCGTGCTTGGCTGAGCTCGAGCCGCTCTCTCTGAGACAGAAATATACTCCCGGCGCGCTCTGCGTTTTTAGCCGGAGACAATGCGAATCGCAAGGCGAGTTTTCAAAAAGAAATGTCCGCAGCCGAAGTCCTTATTAGGAGCATTTTGAAAAGAAAATTGCAACAGCATGTAACATTTTGTCCGCGAAAAGTGTGAAATATCTGCGGATTTTGTTATATTTAGTGAAAAGATTATACTATGGGACTCTTATGGGTTACGAATGCCAACGAAAACGATGACGAAGCGATATCGATTTTCTCGTCGATTTTGTCTTTTTGACATTGTTTCGAAATAGTTTCGATATCGTTTTGTCCGCATATTTCGTTGGGCAACCCTTCGCCGATAGGGGACGCAAAGGAACGACGTGTAAGGTTCGGTTAGACGAGACACTCATCCCTCGTGTTCGAAATTTTGTCTTTTGATAGACTTTAGAATCTGTCGTGGAACCGTGCGCGGACCGTTGTTCTCACGAAACGATTCAATAAAAACCCCTCTACCTCCCCACATGACTCCCTCGCATGGCATCGTGCCAAAGTGGTATTTTCGCTCCTCAATGTTTATGAACTGCTTTAAAGGCAACCATGCGGATAGTTACTCGGCACAGATAATGCGATGCATGTCTAATGATTTCCAACCGGAAAAATGTTGTCCAGTTTCTTACTTTGATTTCTTCTCTCTAGATAGGGGCCTTATCCTTAACCGCCAATGCTACTGCACGATACAACTATGCCACGGAGGCTACCTTCGAAACAAAGGTGAGTTCAAAGAAGAATAAGTTGCCAATAGATCGCGCCAAACCGTTCCCAACAAAACTTCTGACCGGTATCTAAACTTCGTTATTTGCTCGTTCCGAGCTACGCGCCTGCGCTGCATTCCCGTATAATTTGCATAAAATTGTCCTCTTTTTACCGGTGTCTTGGAAAGTTTCCTAATTATTGTAATCAATTTCAAAATATTACAAAAGAATTTCGTTGTATTTCAAGACGGGGTATCTCGCTGTATCGATTTTCAGACAGTCGCTGGCTCCTCATTTCAAACTTTGAATATCAAAAAATTACAATAAAATTGCGCCGAGTTCGTTATTCTCAATGCAGAAACGTTACGTATTTTCTTTACCTGCCCCAGCCCTACAAGCTCCACAAGCTGGACGATGGCCCGTCTACGAACGTATCCGTGACGAGGAACGACGCCCTCGAGATGTACAGGAACATGCAGTCCATCCGGCGACTGGAGACTAACGCCGGCAATCTGTACAAGGAGAAGATCATCAGGGGCTTCTGCCACCTGTACTCTGGACAGGTCGGTCCCCTCCAGCTGTATCCGCAGGGATCGCAAAGGCTTCAATCCTGTCACCCCCTGTCAAACTTTTATCCTAGCAGAGAAACAGCTAAACTCCCCCTTGTTTTGGGGGTGAACTGCTGCTCGAGAGTCTAGCTTTTGTTTTTTCCGAGGGGTAGATCACTTAGGAAGTTCGGCGTTCCAATTTATTTTAGTCCGCGAGAGTCCACGGATCCAGAAGCGGAACAGTAGAGTTTTTTTTTCCTATTTTCAGTGGATTATGTACAGCTTATTGCCTACATTTAAGGCGGCGCTGAGGGGAGTCCAGTGGAAGTGCAAGAAGTCTGGAGGTCGCGGGTGTAGCTCTACAGGTAGAGAGCATAGAAGGAGAGAGAGGCGACAACGGTCATGGCTGGTCATGGCGGGGCCTGGGATCCAGCCACCCTCAGCGCGCGCACGGTTAGCAATACACTGCGCGCGCGCTGTCCCCAGCTGGATCCCAGCGGCTGCCGGGCGCACTGCCGCCATGACAGTTGTCGCCTCTCTCCTTCCAGGCTCTCTTCCTGCAGGACTCGCCCGACTGACCTGCGTGCTGCGCGGTGCTGCGAGCAGGAGGCGTGCGCCGTGGGGATGCACGCGGCCATGCGGCCACACGACAAGGTGATCACCGCGTACCGCGCCCACGGCTGGACCTACCTGCTGGGCGGGGACCTGCTCGGCGTCCTGGCCGAGCTGACCGGCCGGCGGTCCGGCTGCTCGCGGGGGAAGGGCGGCTCCATGCACATGTACTGCAACAACTTCTACGGCGGCAACGGCATCGTGGGCGCGCAGGTAACACACCCAGCCAGGTGGTCAGCTGACGTCTGACGTCATCTTGCTCTCCGATCTCAGACACACCTTGCTTGTCGAGCTGGACTGGGAGGAGGGGAAGGGGAAGGCGCAGGGGCATGAAGCGCTCTTTTTTTATTTCTCCCGATCCCAGTAGGAATTTTGACGTTACGACGTCACGACGTTACGCTTCCACAACCAATCATCCAAGGGACCGTTCATAAACTACGTGAACGACTTCAGGCCACTTTTTGACCCCTATCCCCAGGCCAACAGCCGTCCCCGCTGAAATCGGTCACGTGGTTTGTGAACGGCCCCTAACGAAGACGGGGAGAAGTACGGCAATGACACTGTTGCTCCCGCTCCCTAGATGCGCATCTGAACTTTGTGAACAATTTGAAACGAAGTTAATTTTTCTTCCTTAGATCCCCCTGGGCGCGGGCCTGGCGCTGGCTCAGAAGTACAACGGGACGGACGGGGTGTGCATCTCCCTGTACGGCGACGGCGCGTCCAACCAGGGCCAGGCCTTCGAGGCCTACAACATGGCCAAGCTGTGGGACCTGCCCGCCATCTTCGTGTGCGAGAACAACGGCTACGGCATGGGCACCAGCAACTCCCGCTCCTCCGCCAGCACCGCCTACTACACGCGGGGCGACTACATCCCCGGCATCCAGGTGCACTCTCAGCAGGATTCGAAAGGGATCACGTTGCCCCGTGTACTTCCCTGTTTGCTTGGAGAGGGTCGGCGAGGGTTGTGTAGTATAGCCAAGGCCGGAATTTTGTCAAATAACAGTAATTTTTTTTCAATTTTTTTTCCTTCTGAAATTTATTATTTTAACTACGGATATTAAAACATAAACTGTGGGCTGCAGGTGGACGGCATGGACGTGCTGGCGGTGAGGGAGGCGACGCGCTACGCCATCGAGCACTGCAAGGCGGGCAAGGGCCCCATGGTGATGGAGACCCTGACCTACCGCTACTCGGGCCACTCCATGTCCGACCCGGGCACCAGCTACCGCACCCGGGACGAGATCGCGGAGGTGCGAGCCACCAGGGACCCCATCACCGGCTTCAAGGACCGCATGCTGTCCTCGGAGCTGGCCACGGCGGAGGAGCTCAAGGTGAGCTAGCCTAGCCAGGCAGGGAGCCGCCAGCTCGGCCGCCAGCGAAGTGGGCAACACGTCTTTTTTCTCACTATTTGTCGTTCCATTGCACAGAAAATCGACAACGAAATCAAGATTGCGGTAGACGAAGCAACGAAGAAAGCCAAGTCGGACAAGGAAATTGGTTTCGAAGAACTGACTGCCGATATTTACAGCAACAGCCTTGAGCCTGTCATCCGTGGCACCACTCCTTATAACCCTATGGCGCATATAAATGTTCAATGGACTAGATAATTGTATCATACTAGAATACTTCAAAAAAACATGTTTTCTTTCATACAAAAAATTATTGTGGCATGCATTTTTCTCCAGTTCCTACTACATTCTCTAGCATTTAGCATTTCACTACTGTGCACATTCGTTAGAAAGTGCAAAGTTCGCGAATTTTGCGGGAGGCGCGATCTGTTTGAAGTTGCGCGCGAGGGAGCGCGTGAAAACGTGAAAACCGGTGAAAACTGACAGCTGAGGAGCTGACGATATCTTTTGAAAGGAAGTCGTTCCACTTCAGGAAGGCTCCTTTTCCTTTCCAAGCAGACGATCTGATCTGACGAACGAAGGTTGTGTTCATGCTGTCAGGGTCATTGCTTGACAGGCAGTCACCCTTATTTCGTGGCTCCCATTCCGATTTATCTCTGCATTTAATAGTGGAATAAAATTTTAACAAGGTTCAAGATGCTGAACAACTGCACCCGGACTTTGGGGCGTCAAGCAACCAAGGTTAGTTTCGTATGACCCTTGATGGACTCGTATCGTTCAGCCCTCACCTTCACAGAAAAATGTTTAAAACTTATGCCTTTTGGCCATCATTTTATTGACATTGGCAGGATATGTAAGTTTTTTACGGTGTGGAGTCCATTTTTTAAGCTTTTACCTGCTGTCAATCGATAATGAGCATTGCGGAGGTTAGAGGACTTAACATTGCGAGATCTGCTTCTGCTTTGACCTCTCATGGGTCGATTGAGGCCGATTGTAAAATTTTTAACTTAGGGTGAAGCTATTACTCTTACTTTGCTGAGGTAATGTTCCTTATACAGCAATGATTCAAAATGTTCATTCATAGCAAAAGACCAGACTGTCATTCATGAATTATGAACAACAGGAAGGACTGGAGCAATTTTCCCACAACTCACAAAATTTAAACATGTTTCAACAATTAGGCAATTACAAATCTTCTGGTGACATTCTTTTCCTATCTTAAATGTCTTAGTATTGCCCGTTACCACATCATTTGCAAAAACTTCTAGTTCCTCACTACAATTTTTTCTTTGAATGCCATAATTAATACTTATTAAAATGTTGAGTTAATGGGGCTGTCAGTAATATATCTTTCTATCATTATCGATACATTTTGTTTCAGAGAGTGGACATGCCCCAAAGCCTTACAGATGCCCGTCGTTCCATTAGCTGGGTTCGTTATTGTTAAGCACATTGTAATTTCTTACTGGCACTAGCATCTGCTGTTGCTTTTCATAATAAAAGTGTTAATATGGCATTTCAGAGTTTCAGTGAGGGACAGTGCTAGGGTTGAAATAGAGTACATCGGAACTTTCGATGGTGCGAACAGGCATACATAATTTGTCATTTGAAGCTGAGAGCATGATATATTCGCTATAGGTCTCATTTCTTCTGTTCTGGCTGCTTTAGTGTGGGAGGTTATACGGCACAGGAAATGATGTAGTTTCCAGAATCATTCCAGACTTTGTGGATATGTCTATGGTATGAAAATTCGATATGTGTGAATAAGCACGCAGTGCAAATGTACTTGAGTATTACACCTTTACTATTCCATTCGATATGCTCCCAATATGCTTTGACCACCAATGAAATATTTTCTAATTAAAAGTTAAAATGCTTGTAGTCATCAACACAGTTGTAAAATTTGCTCTTTTCTTTTATAGCTTTATTTTTAAAAGTTAAAAGTCTTATCATAGCTTAAAAAATTCCTTTGCATCAAAACTTTTACTAATTAATGTAACTGTAATATGCTTGCATCCTATTTTATTGTGCTTTCATTCATTATTCCTGTAGCAATCTGTGTTTTAGTGTTGAGTGTCAAGTTTTTGACATTATTGATGTATTTCAATTTGAACAAGTGAGATACTTAATCTTTTCTAACTCTCTTTATTTTATGCAGAACACAATCTCATCCTTTTTTGCCACAAGCCAAAACAACTATGCTACAGATGCTTCCTTCCAAACCAAGGTACGGCTTTGCAGATTTTTTTAAAGTCTAATTAGTTAATTATTGTCTTATTTCTTATTGATATCTCTTTCATTGTTTTGTTTAGCCATACAAGTTGCATAAACTTGACAGTGGTCCATCAACATCAGTATCTTGCACCAGAGATGAAGGATTACTTCTGTATCGGAAGATGCAGACAATTCGTCGTATGGAAACCAGTGCGGGCAATCTTTATAAAGAAAAGATAATCCGAGGTTTCTGTCATCTGTATTCTGGTCAGGTAAGCGAATGGAAATCTTAGACTTATGATGGTAATCTAGGTGTTTGTAGCACACGCTAATTAATTTGAACTTTCACAATCTTCAGGAAGCTGTAGCAGTTGGTATGTCAGGAGCAATGAGACCTCATGACATGGTAATCACAGCTTACCGTGCCCATGGCTGGACATACATTATGGGTATCGATCCACTAGGAGTCTTGGCCGAGCTGACTGGCCGCCAGTCAGGTTGTTCAAGAGGAAAAGGTGGCTCCATGCACATGTACAGCAAGAACTTCTTTGGAGGCAATGGCATTGTGGGAGCCCAGGTGAACATTTGATGCTAATCTGTTTTTGAGTCAATTTTGAGTTCAGGTCTAGTGAGGTGATAATGTCGTTTCCTGCAGGTTCCATTGGGAGCGGGATTAGCTTTTGCTCAGAAGTACAATGGCACTGATGGTGTGTGCTTTGCACTTTATGGTGATGGAGCTGCCAACCAGGGTCAGGACTTTGAGGCTTACAACATGGCCAAACTATGGGACTTGCCGTGCATCTTTGTGTGTGAGAATAATGGTTACGGTATGGGTACCAGCAACCAGAGATCATCTGCAAGCACTGCTTACTACACTCGAGGAGATTACATTCCTGGCATTTGGGTAAGTAAAACATCAGTCTGAATACATCTTGAAAACTTTTTGGGAAAGCAGTTTTATAATAGATTGTATCTTGTGCAGGTTGATGGCATGGATGTTTTGGCTGTTCGAGAAGCAACTCGTTATGCCATTGACTACTGTAAATCAGGAAAAGGTCCACTAGTAATGGAGACCTTCACATACAGATATTCTGGCCATTCCATGTCTGATCCTGGAACAAGTTACCGTACCCGTGATGAGATTCAGGAGGTGCGTCAGACCCGTGATCCTATAACTTCCTTCAAGGACCGCCTTCTCTCAACTCAGTTGGCAAGTGCTGATGAATTGAAGGTAAGTCATGTCAACGCTTTTCCTCTGTGTGTTTGTGCTTCAATTTGATCGAAATATAATTTTGACTTTTTGATCATCTTTTAGAAAATGGACAATGAAATTAAAGCCGAGGTTGATGAAGCAACCAAGAAGGCAAAAGCAGACAGGGAAATTGGCCTAGATGAGCTCACTGCAGACATTTACCATAATTCTCTGGAGCCCATGATTCGTGGAACTACACCGTGGAATGCAATGCCTCACAAAAATGTTGGTGTTTCCTCATGAATGTGGAAGACCTATATTTCCCTCTTTGGTCCTGCAATTTTGTAAATTTCTGTCAGATACTTTGTTAATAATTCCTAGTCAAGAAAAAGATATGTACATACACATTGTTTTTGTTATATTTTGTTTGTTGTTGTTGTAGACAATGAACATGTAAAGATTAAAGTTTCTAGATATTTGTATTTAACTGAAGCTCCTCTTTTGATTAAGATGGCATGCTTAAAGAAGACGGCTCTATGAGCTCTTGCTCCTTGTTGATATCAGTGCTAAATGAACGAAACTGAAAAAGTATATGAAATGGGCAACAATGATTTTTTCCTATTGTACTATCGAAGAAGAACTGTGTGTTGTATTTCGAGTATGTGAATGACGCATAGAAAAGGTGGAAATAAACAGGTCAAATCTTGCCATGGCATTATTTTAATTCAAAAATTTGTAGGTATAATCCTAAATAATATTTAAATCCAAAAGAAAGAAGGAGTGATTTGAAAAACAATGATGTGACTGAATGTACACCTAATCTGAAGAAAGCAAAAGAATGAAAGTAAATGTTGCAGAAATTCCTATGGCAGAAAACATGAAAGTGAACTTGATCAAAAATCATGATAGGGATCCCAGATCCCTCGCTCGGTAACTTAAGCTTCCCGTGGTAAAACTGATTAGAAAATATACATGTTTATTATACAATTACATTTACACTTACACATCTGAAGTTGCTTCAAGAACAGCCCCACTATAAGATAGATCCCAATATTGTTCAACATTAGACTTCTTGAAATGCTCTCTTGCTAATTTTTCAGTCGGGCAGATCTTAAATTTCATTTCTCCAAAGTTTCTTTGCTTTGTGGTACCCTGCAAAGATTAGGAACATTGTGAAATGGAAACAGAACTAGTAAATAAATGAAGATTTAAGGAAAACACAGACCTCCCAAACTAAAACACATTTGTTAGGTGCTTCATTGCCACTTGCGTCTGTTACTATGTCCTCTTCCCATTTAATACGCTGCAGCATTAACCTAGAAGTATAGAAAGTAAATGTACCAATCTACATGATACTGTGACTTAGGTTTACCAAAAATATAATTTGAAGTACGAACCTCCTGTACTTGCTTTGCTGCTTTGGACCACCTTCTACAACTACAACATTACAGTCTTTAAAAAGAACCACACAACCAGTCATAAACAACTGCTTAGCGTTTGTCTCAACCTTATATTTCTTAGCTGGGTTCATTAAATCATTAACCCTGCAAAAAATAACAAATGCATGAAAACCTGAATTTTTGTACATGTAAGCCCACTTATTATTACTGAACTTAATCATACCTGTACACAGAAACATGCACTCCAAGTGATGTGTCTTCCTTTAACTTTCTCATTTTCTTCTCTTTACGCTCTTCCACAGACAATTTACGAGCTGCATTGGCTTCCTCATGAGCTTTCTGTCGCTTAAGCATTTGTTCTTTCACATGAGCTTCAATTTTAGTTGGATCTTGGATTGCCTCGGTTCCCAATACTCTCATTAGATTTGATATTCTAAGCTGCAAATAAAAAGAAGATGAATGTCTAAGAAATTCACAACAGATAAGACTTAAAAATTACAAAACATTGTAGCTTGTCTTTTCTGTTGAATGCAGTATACCTTGGGTTCAGGTGGTGCTTCTAACCCAAGTCTGATCTTTTCTTGCTCTTCTTTCCAAGCTTCTCTACGGTTTTGGCGCCTCAATTTCTTGCGCTCCTTCTTAGTTAAGAATACAGGCATGTAAATAGGTTTCAATGGATCCGCTAAAAAAGACGTGAAAAAAAAAAAGGAAAAGGGGCAGAAAATAAAATTAGATGTCTTTAGAACCACTTGTGAAGTAAATTTTTTTTGAAATAAATGTCTTGAATGATAAAAATAGATTTAATAAATAGATCGCGCTTACTTGGTGCACGCATTTGAATTGGATGCTCTACTAGGTTGGTGATGCCCTGTTCCTTTATAGGTATTCGGCCAGTGTCATCAGCTTTGTACCTGTCAATGGAATTAGAAAAAGTGTAATAACCTAACTACACCCTCAACCAAATGATAAATCAAAATTGTTGCAAAGTTTGGCATATGAAAGGAAAATGGCACAATTAAGAAATTATTACATTAAATTTAAGACACATACCCATCTCTCTTAAGCAAAATAACAGAATCCCACCACTCCACATTTGGAACATGGTCTTCAGCCTGCTCCTTTGGAGCTATCTGAGCCAACTTAGTGGCTGATGAAATGCCTGTTTTCTTAGCGATTTGAGAGATTTCATTTTGAAGTTTCTCCAGCTGAGCCTACAGCACAAACAGAAAAGAGCATTGTGAGCAGGAAAGCTAACCAGAATGTTCATGTACTAAGTTAGGTGGACATTTATTTGCCGACAATTGCGCTTAAAGTGAACCAAAAAACCATTTAAATTGGTGCTTTGACTGTGCTGAAACTCACCTTCATTCTCATCCGATCAGCTAACTGTTGAAATTTGCCAGGTTCATGGAATCTAAGGGCTCGCTTATTGCGAACAGACGGTTTGATACCAATTCTAGGGTCATAAAAATGTGTTTCAGATAATTCTTCTACAGGCTTCTCTTGCAATTGTTGACGAAACTCTTCTCGTTTCTTGGCTCGAATATTGGCCTTAACAGATAAAGTAAGCATGAATAAAATAAATGTAATTTTAAGAAAGTCTCAGACAATGAATAAAAGTGTTTAACTACCTTCAGAGATGGCACTAAGTGAGTAAGTTGAACTTCCTTCCCCGTACTGTCCACAGTTCGTCCTTCACTGTCCAGAATTAAAGGAACGGGTTTTTCTTGTTGGGGCTGGCGTGGTGGAATTAAACTGTTGAGAATACTGCCAGCTCCTGCGCCAGAAAATCCTAGGCCAGGGGTGGCACCTAAATTATTAAGAGATGATCCAATACCACTTAAAGTACCAGGCAGAACTCCTGTTGAAAGCTTGGATTGAATCTGGGCCTATGAAATCAAGATCAATGGATTAAAAAGCTTTGATAATGTAAAAGAGCTAAAACACAATGGTCACAAAACATCTAAGTCTCAGACCTGCAGTTGAGCAATTTTTCTTGCTTTATCCAGATCAGCAGATGAAGTTTTAACTGGAGGCACAGCAATTGTTGGAGGAGGGATGAGTGGTTTGACATCACCCTTCAAAGCATTCAGTGCTTTTTTCCTCTCTTCTATCATTTTCTGTGCATGGGCCATCATCTTCTTGATCTGAAAATAAAAAAGAATTGTGTGAAAACAGAATACGACCTAAAAAATTGGATTAAAGTAGCTAAGTTTGAAAATTTCTGGTCTTCTGAGAATATTTTTAACTGACCTCTATGTTTGACAGCTGTCCTGGGCTTGGATTATTCCCAGCATCAGCATTATTCTCTGCAGAGGAGTTCTTGGAGCCTGCATCTGATGATTTCTCCTTTTCTTTTTCTTTCTCTTTCTCCTTGTCCTTCTTAATTTTTTTAGAATCTCTATCATCCTTGTCATCATGATGTCTCTTTTTTGAATCACTTCGAGAACGACGAATAGCCTTTAAGTCATCAGCTAATGAGAAAATCTTATCTGTGAGCCGTTCAGCTGTGCCTGAGTCGAGAAGAACGGCTAGTTTATCTGCAAAAATTCAAGACACAAGGTTAATTTTGAAGAGACTTTTAGCAAATTGAAAACTGCAGAAAAAAATGTATGTTGAAAAAAATACCAGTTGTTTTTTGCTTGTCATATCCAGAAGAGAGGCAGCGTAAAGCAGTACTGACCAGAGTGGGTTCATCAAAACCCAAAAACTTCTTAATAGTCTTATCGACATGAGGCTTAATTTCCTCTACATCTTTACTTGAGAAATAGGTTGTCATATTGATGCAATTCTGAACAGAAAAAGAAAAAAGAAGAAAATAAGCAATGATAGCTATTTATCTAAGACGCTCAGTTAAAATTCATAATGGGCAGAACAAAACGTGAGATGGTGCATCATAAATTAAAGCAATGCAACAAAACAAAAGAAAAAACACATGAAAATTTTCAAGAAATTTTAACAATAGCTAGTAAATAAGTATTCTGACAACAGAAAGGTTATGTGTAAAAATTGAAACTGCAGTTTTCATCAAGTTGATCAGTTAAATAAAGGAAACGTCATTCATGTAGTTTGAAGTTATACTCTTAAACGTTTGTTGAAAAGTAATAAGAGTAACTAGTACAGAAACATCATTATTTTGTTTACAATGATCATGAAAACATCGCTGTTTTTAGGTTGGGTTTTACTCGATTGGCACGCAGAAGTTAAGTGCACTTGTTAAAGCTAATTATATAATAACTAGGGCAGCAGATATAACAACTCTATTTTTGTATACTTTGACTGGGAATAAAAAGTCATTGTATTTACCTAAAACGTTACACTAACGTTCCCTAACCTTGCAAACATGAGATTACATTGACCGCCCTCGCCTTCTCGTAATTTTCGAAAACCGAATCAACCACTGTGAATAAGCTGTAGCAGAAGGCAGAAAGCAATACAGCGCATTACGGAAGGGGGGTAAAGGGGGGAGGCTTTACCAAATGGCAGTCTGATCAAAACTCTTGTTTAGGTAAGCAAGATCAAGAAATGTTTTGAGTTAGCATGGTTTAAATATCTTCTACTTTTGAGACTTCCATTTGTACGAGAGTTGAGGTACGTTTCTTGGAGGACAGATTATAGAATCAAAACAACAATACTGTGTGATCTGATTTAGCTTCTAACTGTGTTTCCCAGGTCACAGGTACTTATTTGGTCAAATTTGAGCAGTTATGCAAAAGGAATAGCTTTTCATCTCAAATTTCTCAAAAAATGCCGCATTTAATCTTCATACTCACCCTGTTAAATCAAATTGCAGAATCTTGTCTCAGAAACTTACGTTAGCATATTTATTCAATTTTATCAATATTGAAGTTTGCTTTTTTGTACTTTTTCTGGTATGCTTCTATTCATATCTTCTTCATGAATGCTCATGGATTTTTCTCTCTTTTTTTCAGCATCATGAGTGTGTGTATTGCCGCTGTGGCTAACGGCCTCAGAAGATTGTGGATTCCACCCGTTTCGCAAGTTCGCTTCCGCTTTCATCAGGACAAAATAGATGCAGGACCACTGAAGAGAAGATTTGGTTATGAGGAGAAGATCCTTCATAGGGGACTCTTACCACATGTTAAACATGAGAGGCATCTTCCAGTTAAGCAATATAATCCGAAAGATGCATGGTCAGAGGAAAGAGCTTTGTTTGGTCAAAATGATTATATTGATATTTTTAGTGGCAAAATCCATCCAACTAGAGTCATGTACAATGTTCCCTTGTATCTTCGGGGTTTTAAGGGAAATGAGTTTCAAGCTCTTTTAAGGAAGCAAAAAATGCTGAAGCATGGACAGTTAGCATGGAAACAACCAACATCTTGGAAAGATATGAATAAGAGAATTGGCTGGTTGTATAAGTACCTGAATAGGAAAACACGTTCATGGTTTGTTTACAAAAGCAGAATGAATTCTTAGATTGTATAAACGTTAAGAAGATATGTTTTTTTCATTCGAGCCTGTTAGCTCCTGTACTAAAAATGCTTTGGAGTGAAAGGGACTAAATAAACAATACCAAATGAATATTCAGAATGTGTTTAATTTACAATATCACAAAGTGACAATCTTAAACCTACACTAATTTTTGTTACAATGATAAAAAGTTCATATAAGAGCTTATCCATGAATGTAGTACTGGATATTCACATTAAAATAATTAGACTCATGCGAACAGACACTTGTCTGACGGTATTAGCGTCATTACACTTCACCCTACATGAAAAGAAGTCCATGATTGCAGCTTGGTAAAGTGACCATTATCAGAGAAGACTACAGCTAAATGAATTCCCATCAATTTTGCTAGAAATATTGATAATTAAGAGGATAGAGCTCTAAGCTTCGAACAGGTACACAATTTAAAATAATAAGATCTAAGCTTATATCTTAATGCTATGGACACTCTCACATTATTCTCTGGCACCCACACAACAACACAAAGCGCTCACTCAGGCTGACGTGGCTTGGGGTGAGGGTTGTTGTGGGTGGTGCGCCGGCTGGATGTGAGGTGGCATTTGAGTATGCGCTGGCTGTTGCTGCGCTTGGGGAGAAGGAGGAGGAATATTTTGGCCTTGTTCCTGTTCCATCTGGAGCCTCTGCTGAGCTTGTTGCCTTGCTCTGAATTCAGCTGCCTTCAGTTGTTCGAGGTGGAACTGCTGCCTTTCTGTGATGAGCTGCTGGCGCTGGTACTCCAGGCCCTCCCGCTCACGTTCCATGGTGCTCTCCAGCTCCTCAAAGTGGCGCAGTTTAATTTCTAACTTTTTCATTTGTGTCTCCACAAGCAATGCGACAAGAGATTTAATCTTCCTCTCCTCTACTGCGGCTAGATGCTTCGCTTTCACAGCTGCAGCTGCTAGAGCGGCTGCCGCTGCAGACTGGAGCTGAGCATCTTTCACAACTCTAGGTTTGGCTGCTACCTCCTTAGTTTTCTCTTCATCCTTGTCCTTCTTCTCATCATCATCTTCACCTTCCTTCTTGTCTACATCCATTGCCTCATCCTTCTCTTTCTCAGAGTCCTTCTCAGAATCCTTCTTTTCAGCATCCACATCTTTTTCTGTGGACTTGTCCTTTTCGTCCTTTTTGGTGTCTTTAGCTTCCTTATTTTTCTCATCTTTGGCTCCCTTGACACTTTTGTCAGTTTCAGCTTCTTTTTCTTTTGATTCCTTGTCTTCTTTGTCAATCTTCTCATCTTCCTCTTTACTCTCCTTCTCTTCTTTATCCTTATCCTTCACTTCTGCTTTTTCACCTTCTTCTGTATCTTTCTTTTCTTTGTCATCCTTCTGTTTTTCACTTTCTTTCTTGTCTTTGTCCTCCTCCTCCTTTTCTGGCTCGGTTCCAGCAATACCAGTCTACATGACAAGAAAAAAAAATAATGAAATGTTATTTGAAATTACTACTTATGTTAAAATATCGCATTGCTTACACAGATTAGAGCAATGATTATTTTAAGATTCACTCACCATAAGAAGACCAGCAACGGGATCACATTTGCCTTCAGCAACTGCTGCCTCCACACTCTTGAGGTGCTGCTCAATCACATTGGCAGGTACTTCATCCTGAGGGCAAACACAACAACAAATGCAGGCTTACTGCAAGAATTTAAGGGCAAACACAATAAAAAATGCAGGCTTACTGGCAAGAATTATGAACTATGTTTACTGTGACTGTATGAGAGGGCCTTTAGTGCAGAGCAAATCTCTACTCATACACTCATATTCCCCTCACCAAACGTGATCTACGAGTATACTGCGCCCACATCAATCTTAATCTGATGCAGAATACTTAAAATACACTCGAACTGTAAGCTGATGATTAATAAAAGCACTAACCTTTATATTGGCGAACTCCTCCATTGCAGCTTTAGCAGCTGAAGCAGCTACACGAGGATCAACAACTGAAGCTAAGAATGCAACCGTGGACATTATCGGGTTTCCAGCTTTGCTGAAGGGAATAGGCTGGTACGCAAGAGGACCCAATGCACCTCCTGCAATAACATTCAGTTAAAGTTAAAACTGGAAATATCCTATAATACATAAAAGATGGGATATTTTGATCAGTCTAGTACTGACCAGCTTCATGGTCTTCAAGGTACGGATCCTCAATAGGCAAGCGCAAGAAGTGCAATATGCATTCATCTTGAGTGCGGCTGCCAACATGCTCGCAGACTTTGTTCCAATCATCCTTGTACAGCTCAAGACCCTCAAGAAGCAAAAGGGTCTCTTGGTACGTCCAGTCACGGGTCATACTTGCAGCAGTCTTATTACGCAAGGCAGCAGGCTTACGAGCATACCTGAAAATGAAGACGAATGTAAGAACAATGCCTAACAAGACAAGTAAAACTTATGAGAAAGTTGGTCACATACAGTCTCAAGACAGAGAATAAAAACTTACTGATCAAGCTTAAGGCCAAAGATGGTCCCAGGATCAGCATCAGACTTTTTAGGAATATCCTTTTTATCCATGTCAAGAAGAGTTTTAGCTGCAGAGGGCTGGGGTGTTTTGGGTGGATTTACAGGTTGGAGACCACTAGGTGTATCAGCCAAGACATGGAAGTGAGATGTTGGAGGTGGACCCATGGGAGTAGGGCGGCTGTCCACATCTACTTGGTAATTAATAAGACCCCACTGCTCCAAGAAGGCGTGGACTCGCATGATAGCACAAACATCACCAGCCAAATTTCTTCGGCAGGCTGTACTGGTGATATATTCAGTTGGATTCAGTCTGTATGTGTCAATCATGAAGTTACGGTATGCCAAATAAATTTCTGGAGTCTTGCTCTTGTTCTTTCCATTGAAAAATTCTGGTAAGGCTCTTTTCTCGACAGTATGAATGGAATTGTAGTCAAACCATGCTGAATAGCTTGGAATGATTATGTGGTGGGTCTGCTCTGTCACATTATCTTCCTGATCATCTTTCATGCCTCCCTCCTAGAAAAGAGAAAAAGAAAGTTACTTAGAGAACATAAGCTCAGAAAAAAAATTAAATTAAAAGTCTTGTGAACACTTTTGAAACACCTACTTGAGTGTCTGAGGCTTTGCCCATTTGGCTATCTTCATTCTTATCACCGTCATCATCCAAATCATGAACAGTTCCACCCTTCACTGGCTGCAAGTCGCTATCTTTCTTTGAAGAAAGAGCTAAATCAAATTTTTAAACAAGAAAATTAATGAAAATATAAGTCATGAATATTTTCTACACCACATGTTCACAAAAAAAGATAAAGATCTGTAAATGTGTTGTGTTCTTACCTGGTTTGTTTACATTTACTTCTGACACATTGGGTTCTGCTGGAGGGTCATCCATGTCCTTGGTGAGATCATCTTCATCGTTGTCTCCCTTGTGTTTCTTGCTACCAA
The DNA here is from genome assembly GCA_902196195.1 of Aptinothrips rufus. Classification (NCBI taxonomy): domain Eukaryota; kingdom Metazoa; phylum Arthropoda; class Insecta; order Thysanoptera; family Thripidae; genus Aptinothrips; species Aptinothrips rufus. The sequence goes on along the minus strand of CABIKL010000087.1, from coordinate 10,993 downwards.
CCATGACAGCAGGGCTGCGACCACTGGAAGAGGATAAAACAAAGAGGTGAGTACGCAGGCTGGCTATAACTTATCACAAACAGACAAACTCAAGGAGTCATACCTTTTCCTTTTCCCTGCTTTGGGAGCTGGGCTGGGAGAACGTTTACGTTTTGGTTTGCCTTTTTTGCTTGATGGGTCAGACAAACTCATTACATCATCAACGGAAATGCGGAGCTACAAAATTGGAACAGGATGTTAGGTTCTACAGTTGTATGAGGTAAAAAAAAAAAAAAAAAAAAAAAGAAAAAAAAAAAAGCATAATCTAATGTACTTATAATTTCAGTAAGAGTAGAGCTTAAAAAATCATAATTATACCTTGTGGACTTTCTTTTTGCCACTTTCATCAACTTCATAGTCCTCTTCATTCATCCATTCATTGTAAGTTTCCATCTCAATCGCCCAATTAGCGCCAACCTGCACATAAAAGAAAAGGAATTTTGAAGATAAGTCTAAATGACTCAAGTTCAAGAGATATTCATTAGCACCCAAACATGAAGGGTGATGGAGTTCAAGATATGAAATAAAACCACACACTCACCCTCCAAGCATCAGTATGGGGGGCGGGCGAATCTGGTGGATCTACAGGTAACTCCACATTATTCCAGGAATCGTGACTATCCGGGAAATAATACCAATGCATCATCACCATGCGATCCCTTCTTAACACTGGGCGCGCATATTCTTCATCCAACGGATCACAGGGCGGATAAATAATGTGAGTGGCCTCAGCCTCATTTTCTAGAGGAAAAAGAGCAAAAGAGAAAATATCAGAGCAGTTGTTAACAACTATGGACATTCTTCATAATGTTTCTAAAAATATATCAACGAATTAATACCTGTCACATTTCCTTGATGTTTCTTGATCACTTCCTTCACTTTCTGTGCTGTTGCCTTGTCAACATCTGATCTCACAAACACTATAGGTACAGTATACATTTTGGCTGCAATTAATGCTTTTTCAACTTGACCCATCATCTCAATATTACGCTCTAGGCGAGATGGAGACTGCAGATCAAATCTGCGCCATCCTTGTTCACTTTTAAATTTATACATGGTCGAAAGGATATGGCACAAGGCGCCTCCAGGCTTCATGTCCAGGAAGAGCTTCATCTATAACAAATACAATCAAACTTAGAGAAGGAAAGATATCGAGGACAATAAGAAAGGGCCCAAAGTAGTCTCAGTACTTACAGAAAATCGAGTCAGCTGAGGTTTATTAACATTCTTGCCAAAATTATCTTCTTGAAACTGAATGAGTGATATTATCAGAGAGGAGAGGCCTTTGTTGGTTGGCGGGTCTGTTTGGATGTACTGTAAAATTCGACAATACAGGGCATGAGACACATCAAATCAAGAAATAAGTATAGAAATAACATGAACATATAACAACAATTTCGAGAAAAATAACAGAGAAATACTTATGCGGTGCCCCACGATACAACATAATTGAAAACAAAGATAGAAATGTGTTTTGACACAACTACGGATATCATACAACAACGGAAGCCCAGAAGCCCTCCAGGAATGTAATGAAATTTCGCGCACTTCATTTCGTTGCAATAAGTACAGAATTAGATTGCTAACTACAACTTTGCGAATACTGAAAGTGAAGATCTGATGTAAAGACAATAGTGAGCGGTAGGTTTTGGAAATAGGGAGCTGTGGTTAGGTTGGAAACACCCCGAGCGACAGTGTCCATGATACTCTCACGAATACTAACCTTTTTCGCGTTCTTTTGAAGCCAAGATTTGACTCCATCCAACAGAGACATAGTTTCGGGGGACTCGAAGAATTTTGCGTTAGGGCTACCATCTTTCTTGGGGCTCAAAATGTTCATCATGAACGATAAATAAACACACTGACGCTACACTCCCGGTAATATGGCGACCCCGGCGTTTTTTTATTGTTGTTTTTTCTGGATTGATGAAAAGCGTTACCAACCACCAACGCCACCGACAAGTAACTAACAATCTTAATATTTCAAAAATCATGAGAAGGGTGAGCAAAAAAAAAAAACTTGATCAGATTACTTAAATAAAATTTGATATTAAACCAATACTTCATATTGAAAAAACGAGTATCGGAACAATTCAATTAGTGCAGTTGGGGACAATTTCGGGAAACCGCACCGCTAAGACCCGCGAACATTCGAAATGCTCTGTTAAACAATCTGGAGCAGGTCTTCCATATCATCAAGACACGAACACATCAGTGTAGCGTGTGTAGAAACTGAACACCATTCTCAATTTTCCATTCGATTTACCGTAACATTGTAGGACTGACGTGTAGTATCGAGATACTATGCTTTTATTCCTACTGATATCCTGTGCTGAAGATTCACCTTTCAACAGTGCAGCTGAGAGACAGGTTCATCAAGTTTCTTTCATCTCCTCTATGTGACAAAAATTGTTAAGTTCAAAATCATTCTTCTACATATTCCATTTATGATGTGAGATGATCCTCAATATACCACAAAATATATGTCAACGAAAAGAAACAGAGGGGGTGGCGGTGGGGACGGAGGAAATCAGGAAATACACAATAAATAGATATTAAGTATCACAAAATTTATTGAACAATCCATTCAAATACCTAAACATCAAAGGTCAAGAGAAATAAATTAGTTAAAAGGACCAAATACATTTATTCTCTCATCAGCAAATGCTCTGTAAAGAAATTATGAGAATAATCTCGATTTCTAAGCAGGAAAACGCAAGCGAATATGGAATGGATCTCTTCACAGTCGAATGTGACCTGAATTTATTCTACAAAAATGCTCCACAAAAACATAATGAAATTGTGTGCATCACTCCACAGCAGTTGCTACTTCTGATGGCTGAGATTTACAAAGTTTAAGTTTGGTATTAAAAAATAAAAAGAGAGAAAAAAGAGCACAAGCCAGTTCTGCAGAGGAGAAATTTGGAAAAGGTCAACTGTGCAAGAACTACTTATCCAACCTACAAATGGGATTGTCTTTGACCATCTGCAAATCAACTTTAGGACCAACAAGATCCCTAATGTTGTTGATACCATATTTGATCATTGTCGGCCTTTCTAAGGAAAGACCCCATGCTATAACATTAACATTCTCTGGTAATCCCATTGGAAGTAACATTTCGGGACGGAAAACTCCTGAGTTGCCAACTTCAATCCACTTTCCAAGTCCATTATGATAACAAAATATCTCCATACTTGGCTCAGTGTAAGGATTGTATGCAGGCTTGAATTCCAGCTGAGTAATGCCCAGCTTCTTGAAAAACTCATGTAAGATGCCGATGAGATCTCCCAAAGTGAGATTATAGTCTGCAACAACACCTTCAACTTGATGAAACTCTGCGAGATGAGTGGCATCAAGTGTCTCATTGCGGAACACTCTGTCAATGCTGAAGTATTTGACAGGTCTGAAACCTTCTTGAGCCAACTTGTAGAGCATTCTTGCACTTACTGCTGTGGTATGAGTTCGGAGTAAGTTCTTCTGGGCTTCTTCAATTTTCCAGTCGTATCCATATCCTTGGGACCCAAAGCCTCCTTCACTGTGTACTTTCTTAACCTTTTCTAAATAATCAGAGGGGAAGTTGTTACTAGACTGAGGTTTCGAAAGGAAGAAAGTATCATGAGCGTCACGAGCAGGATGTTGCTGGGGTTGAAATAGAGCATCGAAGTTCCAGAATGAACTTTCAATAAAATAATTTGTTGGCATTTCAGTAAAACCCATTTCAAGGAATATGCTGCGAAATTCCTTTCTGACTTTAAGCAAGGGGTGTAAGTGCCCGCATTCAAGAGGTGTTCCAAGTGCATCCAAGTTATAGGGCTTGAATTTCTTTTCTCTCCATGAGTTTGATGCAATCATTTCTGGTGTTAAATCAGTTTCAAGTTTCTGAAGACAAAGCGAGAATTCACTTCCTTTCTTCAGGAGGAAACTCTTGATTGTTGTTTCCTGAATCAACTTCCTCTTCTTAAAGTCTTGTTTCGATGCATCGCAAACATCTCCGCCTCGTCCTTCGGCAATTAGTCTTAGATTGTCTTGAACAGCATCGTTGATTTCTGGTACCTTACGAAGAACAATGGGAGCTCCTTTACTTTTATCGACAGTGATCCAGCCAGCGGACATAGCTTTGCTAAAGCCAATCTTAGCATTAGGAACAGATTTCATGATTTCTGCTTGAGAGATACCTTCGGCTGGTATTGCCAAGTACACAAGGGCTTCATGACTACCATTTTCTGCCACGCTTTTACCTTCGTCGGTTAGATCAAGCTTCTTCTGAGATTGTGGTTCCGCCAAAATAACATCTCCAGTAGCTAAAATACTCTTAACAGCTCCAATGATCTTCTGATGGTCTTCCTGAAAGAGTGTTGATACAGTCAATGTATCTATTTCACCCTTCTCGCCGACGATTGCAAGAATTTTTTCAATCAAGTCTGTGGCCATATTTGATGATGATACAGCAGCAAAAGTTCAAGACTACGAAAATTTTCGCTTGTCATTCAAACTTAAAGCGAAAATAATTAATTTCACTTCAATTCATAACCTGAAACTGCCATCTGGAGCGTGGACGACCGTGACGACGTCTGCTTGCGCCTTGCGGAAGTAAGCGAGTTTGTTTTGTATGAGGAACTCAGCAGTCCGTTTAGTTCGGGCGGCGGGCGGCGGCATCTTGTTTTGCTGTTGTTTTGCAAAACTTGAAATTTGTGTGATGAAGGAGGTTAAATCACTGAAGCTGACACTTCAAATACGTTACAATGTCAGTGAGAAAAATAAGCAACATACTCTTTGAATAGCACCACTAGCTGTGCATTGAACAGGTGTGTTTAGTTCGTTCTAATTTACAAGATTCATACTCCTGGAAACCTCCTGGAAACATTGGAGTGGATAAACATTTCTATTGACAACTTATTTTGTCCTTCCATCGCTTTGTATTATTTTCATTGCTCTTTGTAATAATCCACTCTCTTACTTTTCATACATATTTAGCCTTACGAAAGGTTTCTTAGAAATTGTTTTTCTATCTTCTCAGCGGACATGCGATTAATATTTAACTGCATTTAATCGTTACTTTTACTTCAGTTATGTTTTCACATTAAGTATCTATATTTTCCACATTGCAGCTTGTAAGAAAAGGTGGAGCCAAGAAACATTTTCTACTTTCCATTTATTGTTGCATTTAACAGCTTTCTTTATTTGTTGAATGATTAATAAATGTTTTCATTTTTGCCATTGTTAGCAGCCCTTAGAAATCATACTTCCTTTTGGTTTGGAAACAATCAATGTTTCTTTCTGTCTGAACAGGAAAATGAGAAAGAAATATAGGCTCTTCAGAATGTGGTAGTCTTGTTACAACCGGAACAATGTGTGCTGCAAGCCACTTTTTGGGACGAATGAATAGGAGACGATCCTATGGAAAATTTGGTCCTCTTGTTGGAGCTATTGACGAAGGCACAAGCAGCGCAAGATTTCTTGTAAGTTTGTCATCTCATGAAGACAGTTTATAGTCTGCTCGTGATTGCCTTATTGTTGTTTTTTCATTCTTGATTCCGTCACCAGGTCTTTGCTGCTCAAACAGCCGAAGTTTTGACATATCATCAAGTTGGCGTACCATCTATATGTCCACATGAAGGATGGGTGGAACAAGACCCCATTGTTCTCATGGATGCTGTTACAGAATGCATAGAAAAAACTGTTGAAAATCTCCGACATTTAGAAATAGATCCCACTGACATTGTTGCCATAGGAGTCAGTAATCAAAGAGAAACAACCGTTGTTTGGGATGTAATAACTGGAAAACCCCTTCACAATGCCATTGGTAAATGTTTATAACAGCTATTTCTGATACCATGGGACATCTTGATCAACTCTCTGTCTCTGTACTAAAATTTATTTGATGTTTGCAGTTTGGCTGGATATGCGAACATCAGATACTGTGGATCAGCTCATTAATAAGGCACGGAATCATGATCCAGAATACTTGAAGCCTCTCTGTGGTCTCCCCATCAGTACATACTTTTCAGCTGTTAAACTCCGGTGGCTACTTGATAATGTGAAGGAAGTCCAAGAAGCAGTTCAAGATGGTCGATGCCTGTTCGGCACAATAGACAGCTGGATCATCTGGGTAAGCAAATATGGTGGTTGAAAATGCTCCTTTTAAATCAGACTTGTATGCTTTATTTATTTTGAGAAAATTACTCTACATTGTCATGTTTTATTTTAGAATCTTACTGGAGGGAATGATGGAGGTCTACATGTTACTGAGGTCACAAATGCATCACGGACCATGCTCATGAATATAAAAACTTTGGACTGGGATGATGATCTATTAAAGTAAGCACTGATATCAATTTATTTGTTCAATATTATTCTTCCATGCAAACCACTGTTATCAAAATACTTAATGATCCCCTTAGGTTTTTTGATGTACCTAAAGAAATTTTGCCTGACATCCATAGCTCAGCCGAAGTGTATGGATATGTAACGTGTGGTTCGTTAAGAGGTGTACCAATATCTGGGGTGAGTTTGCTGACATCGGACTAATCTGTCTTGAATTTTTGTATGTGTCACAATGAACCTGACATTTTTTTACTTGATTCAATATTTAGTGTTTAGGGGACCAGCAAGCAGCACTTGTTGGCCAAATGTGTTTTAAGAAAGGTCAGGCTAAGAGTACTTATGGAACTGGTTGTTTTCTGCTATACAACACTGGCAATTCTGTAAGTTTTTACACTCTTCTCCTAAATCAGAGGGTGAATTTCTTTTCTTGTGTCATGTTTTCAATTTATTCTTTCATATTGCAGGTCATTCAATCGAAGCATGGTTTACTGACTACAGTTGCTTACAAATTAGGTCGTAATAAACCACCAGTGTACGCTCTGGAAGGTTCAGTTGCAGTTGCAGGGGCAGCAATTAAATGGCTGCAGGAAAATTTAGGTCTCTTTGATTCTTTAGAAGAAATGAAAGATTTGAGCGATTATTCAGGACAAGCTGGAGGACATGTTGGAGATGTTGTATTTGTGCCGGCATTTTCAGGATTATATGCTCCATATTGGCGCAAGGATGCTAGAAGGTTAGTTTATATCATTATACTATCCTGTCTTTGCTCTGAAATCGTCACTGTTTTTTTTTTCTCTATTGTGATGTGGGATTTACTCTTTGCCATTTTCCTTTTGTCAGTGTTATTTGCGGTTTAACTGAAGAGACTGAAAAGGGCCATTTGATCAGAGCGGCGCTGGAAGCTGCCTGCTTTCAAACTCGTGATATCTTAGATGCAATGAATGCTGACTGCCACATTCCTTTGAGTCGACTGTTGGTTGATGGAGGTATGACTGCCAATAATTACATCATGCAACTTCAAGCAGATCTCAGTGGTATACCTGTAGGTATGTATCAGTTGCTGTTTGAGTGATGATTAAGCAGGCTTCAGTCACTTACTAATAAATAAATTAACAACTGTCTCTAGTGCGGCCACTGATGACTGAAGCCACAGCTTTAGGTGCGGCAATAGCTGCAGGCGTTGCTGAAGGAGTTGGAGTGTGGGATATTGATAATACAGTTGAGGTACCCTGTGATACTTTCTTTCCTCGAATGAGTGACAATGGTATGTCAGTTTCAGAACTTTAACTTTTAGTTCCTATTGTTTTGTTTTTATTTTGTTAAACCTCTGTTATATTTTCTTCTTACAGAAAGAGAAATTTTTCACCAGAAGTGGAAGAAGGCTGTTGATCGTAGTTTAGGGTGGGAAGTGGATCCAGTCGAGGAGCCCACTGAAGGTACAGTGAAAATTTAAATTACAGTTTCTCTTGTAGTGCAGCCTGGCATAGAATTAGTGGAGCCCATTCTTTTGGAAGAAATTACTTATTTATTTATCATCATCACTTTTCACAATAATATTGCATTGCCATGTAACATCTTTTCTCACTGCAAATATTAAAAAAATCTTTCTTTGTTCATTTAAATTATACGTCTCGTATAATGTTCATCTTTGATGACAAATATAATTGAGTGTACCAGTTTTCCTCTCTTCAGCTTCCTCTGAGAAGTATCATAAGGTCTTTATATCCTATGCTATTCAGCAGCAGACATTCAACAACACAAAACATTGATAGTGTTTGCACTCATTTTCCTGAACGAATGTCCTCGTTCTCTGTTTAGAATTTTTTAAAGCATTTGCTTTTAACTTGATGTTGATTTCATTGTCGCTATGCTTAATAAACATGCATTGTCTCTTGCCTGACATTCTGAAGATGCGCTTCCTGTGGCATTGGCCTCGCCTGCCACTGGTATTGCTCAGCAGTCAATCGGTGAGTTAAAAGCAAATTTGACTTAAATGCTGGTAACTGAGTGCAAATAGAGTAAAAAAATTGAATAGGAGTAATTTTAAGCTCACAACCACCTTAGTGACCTCTTTTTTAAATGTGTAAGCTAACTGCATTTTGAAAAGAGGTAATTTCCCTTTTTCTAGAAACTTTGTTTCCATTGCTTTTACATGCTTCTGTTTTCATTTTCAGCCCTTGTGATTGTTCTCTCATTCATAAACTCCAAAAGCTTCGGTGACTGTACTTAGATAGGTACACTTGTGTGTTGTTGAATGTGTTGCAGCCTCTTGATATATGAAGAAATTCATCTTTTGTAAAGTTTTAAGTTAAATTCTCTTTCTTTCCTTGGCTGTAAAATTTGGTAATGTGTTGTCTGTCGTCTCATATCCAATTTATTTCGTTTGAGATCATTTCTATTTGTATTGGAAGACTTATAAACGTTTATTAAAATAAAATCGGATTTAGGTCTTTTTTTGTCTTTGTTTGTTTGTGTGTTTGTGAAATATGGTACTGTTAGCCAAACAATGTTGGGCTTCTTAATGAAGTTCTTCTCTTTGTGAGACAATGGTAATAATTTATTAATTCAAAACTTGTAGAAATGCCATTTGTAATTCTCTTAGAGCAAGAAACTTGTTCACTTATCAAGCCTATTGAATGATGTGCTGAGTCACTTATGTTTATAAATCTGTATTCTCTTTCTGTTTTCACAGCGGACAAATATTCTTCCATGTTGGCTACTATTCCTGCTGGAATCTTCATGGTGACCGCCCTGGGTCTGCTAGTTCTTGCCAGATGGCGCAATGCACACTGATAGAATTTTAGAAAAAGGTAGAGCTTTCACAGTGTATTGAAGACTCTTAATATCGTTTCGAACCAAAACTGATTGGCTTTCCCCTGACTTTTCTCAAGTAGCCATTGAGATCAAAGTCATGATACTTCTTTGCTTCCAATTAATATATGCTGTGATTCCCGAGTCATTTCATTATTTAGGAATGGAATGCGATGAAGTTACTGCTTTCTTCAATAACTCTCATACTCTTCCATGTGATATTACTCTCCTCTCAAGGGTGGTTAATCAATTGTAAAAATATATAAAATATTTTGGGAAAATAAGCTTTTATGCTTTGAAGCTAGTCTGAACCCATTGCTCAAGCAGAGCTCATCACCTATTGTTCAGTCAGAATAGAAGTAGCTTGGTTTTCGGCCAATAAGCATTTGTTGTATTCGGTTACCAGTATCTCTTCTAGTCAGTAATATTTAAGTTCCTACCTTTCTCACAAAACCGAAGCATCATAGGATAGATGATGTGGGCCATGGTATGGATAAGAAGGAGTAATCATATAACATTACCAATTTTTGAGGATTGTTTCTCATATATTGCTATGTGCTCTGTTAAATTTAAAAATGAAAAAAAAAATCTTCTGTTGGCATTTTTTTTTTAATTTTACTGGACATCACATCCCAATGAGCTGTTTGTTTGTTAATGTTTGCAAAATAAAACAATATCAGAAAAATATACATCTTTTTAATTGACCATAAAGATCAATATTACCACAGATTTCACTGTTTAAAATTTATGGTGGTATTCTTTACAGGCTACTATATTAACAACAACAATATTTAAGCGTTTGTTCGAAACGGTGTGATCCAGTAGGGAAGTTCTTAGGAGAGGATGCTAAGTGGACGCGGGTGTACAGTACTCGCTCGCGGCCCCCCGCGCTCCTCTAGCCTGTAGATGTGCTGTTGATAAGGCCACGAATAGCAATGCTAGCGTAGTCTCTCGAAAGCACGGCGGCGGCGCGCAGGAGCACGACAAGACGACAGAATGATTTGATTTTGAGGTTACACGGCAGATTACACCGATCTGAGTGAAAACTGTCGAGATGCTTTTTAGTAGTCAGTCGGGGATATCCGGTGAGTTTTGGTCAAAAAGTTAAGTAAATCTTGGGCGTGTCTGTCAAACCAAGGTCAGGAATTTTCTATGGACTGGGCCCAACATAGGCACGGGGCAGGGAGTGCGGGAATCATACAATCATATAATCGTATAATCTTTTTTCTTGTGATATGTCAGTTGTAATATAACAAGAAACATTTTCTGGTCTGAAGTCCATTAGCAGCTCTTTTAATTTCAAAATTTCTCGGCGAAAAACTTCTGACAACAGCCAAAAACCTGTCTGGGCTAGTGAACAAAGCTATTACGTTATCTAAAGAAACTCAAATAGTTCCTCTAGTGTAGTTTTAGAGAAAGAAATGCTGGTAAGTAGCTATGTCCAGCTCCTCGCCGAGCCCAGACCCACGATCGGCTACTATGCGCTGTTGCCAAGTCAGCGCTGTCCCAGCGGACGACGCGGGCAGCCGCCATGTTGTCTGGCGAAATAATGTCGAAATCGCCTTTATAACTTCAAATATTTCATTTCGACGTTCGGAAACCTGTACTTTTCTTTCGGTAATTCAACAGAGTAATATCTGAAGAATCTCTCAGTACTTTGTTTTCAAGCCTCTGGGACGAATCCACTGAATGCTTGCAATTTTAAATCGCAACTTCGAGGCGCCCGCCATAAGACTCCATGTTAAAGGCGCTCCCACAATGCTCCTCATAGCTCATAACTCATAGCTCATAAACACTCGTGAGCTGACTCATTTTCCA
>CABIKL010000086.1:0-32926 GCA_902196195.1 Aptinothrips rufus | reverse complement strand
GGAGGAGAGTAGATATGGGGAGGGAGGGGAAGGGGAGGAGAGTAGAGATGGAGAGGGAGGGGAAGGGGAGGAGAGTAGAGATGGAGAGGGAGGGGAAGGGGAGGAGAGTAGAGATGGGGAGGGAGGGGAAGGGGAGAGGAGCAGAGATGGGATGGGGCGGTATAGGGAAGGGGGAGAGGAGTAGAGATGGAGGAGAAAAAGAAGGGACAAGGAGGGAGAGGAGCAGAGATGGGGGTAAGTGACGAAGAGGGAGAGGGCAGGAATGAGGGAGAGTGGATAAAGGGAAGAGGGTAGGGATGAGGTACGGCTGTACACGGTAAAAACGATTCCTTGAAATTCAAGGATAGGTGGATGACTTCAAGTTCAAGGGTCCTTATGGGCTTTTAAGCAAAGCCGCATCCTTGAAATCCGATTGTCCTTGAATTTCAAGGGATCGTTTTTACCGAGTAAATAAGGGAAGCGGGAAGTACGCAGGGGTGAGGGATAGTACTGAAGGGAGCGGAGGATTGGAGGCAGGGGATGGTGATGGTGTCGTGATTGCAACCCTACCCATTCCCTGCTCCGATTCCGATCCCCTCAAAGCAGATGCAACCTTTCCAAAAATGCCACGGGCTTGATATGACCTTCTCGCTTTTCACTTCGACAGGTGAAGGTGAGACGGCAGGGCGAACGCGGCTTAGGGTGGGATGGGAGGACAGCACTGTCTGCCAGTGGCTGACCGCCTTGAAAATCAAACCAATGAAATGAACACGATAAACACGAGGGTACATCACATTCTCCAGTCACTTTTTCAGTCATTTCAGTCAAGTTGTCTGATATTTAGTTTTTAAAAAAATAGACAGAAAACCGCCGAAAAACGCAAATTTCAGACGCTACTTCTATTTTCATGACATTGTCCCATAATATTATTCTCCAGTCAATTCCAGTCACCACTCAGTGTACACTCTGGTACACTCATCTCGGAAGCGAGATGCTCCCCGAATGAGCGAGCATCACCGTTGTTTTACGCTCCCAAAATTCTATGCTTTTCTAAAGGTAGGTGGGTAGGTAAGTTACTTAAAAAGAGAGAGAGCGAGAGCGCCGCAGAGCAGAGCATCCAAACGGGCGGGTGTTTCCTAAACTCTCCCCCCGGGACGTGGTGAGAGGTGAGGAGAGGGGAAGCGCGCGGTAGGACCGGGTAAAAATGCCCGCCCGTTCGGATGCTCTGCCGCAGAAATGTGAGGGTGGTGGGCACCCAAGCAGTCGCCCAGAGACTGTCTCAATCTCAAGGAAACCACTCTCCAAACACCTTTTTTATTTGCAGTGTGGTTTACTCCGCGCGAGGAGACTTTCGAACGGATCTAGTGACAAACTATTTTGAATGTCCATTTAGATGCTCACCGCGATGATAATTCAGAGTGTACTGTGATCACTGGGCACAACGACGCCAAAGAACGAAGTCGATTATTATCTTTCGAGTCACATCTGCTCGAGTCCGCGCGTACAAGCGGTGGCTACTAGCAATGCAAGAGCTGAGTGCTTTACCAAGTCATGGAGGTATAACAACGTGCGGAGGATCCCAGAAGTTGGACAGCAGTATAACGGGCATCTTACACACACATATCGGCATGGCAGGGCAAGGCAGGGCGAGGCGGGTGAGCGGAGGGCTCCGCAGGGCCCCGCAGGACTGCCTGCACCCTTCACGTAGGGCAGCCGCACAACGCAGCGCGGGGGCTTTAGGGTTTCAGATGTTGTTACGCCCTTCGGGAAAAGCAAAGCCGGCCGTCTGGTCGCGGCGACCGGCGAGGGAGGGGCTGGGGCGGAACATCAGGGCGAGATGGATGGAATGTGGGGCTGTGGAACTGGGCTCCAAGGGGGAGTGGGGAGGGTGGAGGTCAGGGGTTGGTGGGAAGAAGAGGGTAAAGAGGTGAAGAGGAAGGGATGGGCTTGGGGTGGAGGGCATGGGGACGGGGGAAGGGTGGAGGTATGAAAATATAGGTGGAGGTGGAGAGAGATAGGGGTGGAGCTGTGGAGATAGGGGTGGAAGTGTGGAGCCAGGGGTGGGGGTGTGGAGATAGGGCTGGAAATGTGAGATAGGGCTGGAAAGGTGGAGATATGGATTGAGGTGTGGAGATAGGGGTGGAGTTGTGGAGATAGGGTTCGAGGTTTGGAGATAGGGTTGGAGGTGTGGAGACAGGTCTGGAGATGTGGACATAGGGGTGGAGGTGTGGAGATAGGGTTGGAGGTATCCAAACACGGCCGAGGTTCCCGCGAACGGAGATGGTGGCAGTAATGGGGGTGTACGGAGCAAGGGCAGTGCGGCGGCGTAGCCTGCATCATTTGACTTGATGCCTGACATTTGACGTTGACAACGGCTGCGGCATAAAGGTTACTAGGCCCGGCGGATAGCTGCCCCAGCCCCGTCGCAACATGTCGAGGCCCCACGCCGCCACCCCCGCCCCACCCCGCCCAGCTGGAGCCCTGCGACGCGGCACTAGCGCCTCTCCCGCCCCTTCCCGACCACCCCTCCAGCCAATGGCTCGACGCGCCGTCCCTGACTCACGACCACAACAAAGATGACGTCATACTCCTTTCCCACTTTACTTCGAGGCCATCAAATTCCAATGCACAGAATTTTCCTCGGAATTTTATTTAGATTTTACAAAATCTTTGCTACATCAACGGAAGAACTTTGTGTTGTGTTGGTATCACTGACTTGACTCCTCCAGTGGACTCCGGGTGGAGGTCCTCCACCCGGATAGTCACCTATGCAGCGAGTGCCACTGGAAAGGAAAGACCCCAGGCCCAGGCCTATGAGTTTAATCCCACGTGTCTCTCTGGTGCGCTATCGCAGTGACGCCACCAGTCAATGAATATTGATGCCAAAGATGGCGAGGGTTTTCGAGGCGGGATGGGGAGGACGGCGACTGTGTTGTAGAAGAGGAAACGCCGTCAGCATGTAATGTGAACGACTCAGCTCAATATCCAGACTCCCATGATGCAAAGGGGCAGAAAAAGAGTAAAATGAACCAAGCACAGCATTGAAACTCCTAAAAGAACGCATTCGACCCAGTACGAAACGTCATAGTAATCGATGTCGAAACGATGTCGGCACGACATCGAAAGGTGCAAATTGGTGTCACTTCGATATCTTTTCAACGTCGTTTCTGGGTCATTTCTCACTGGGTAAGATATTATTTTGTATTGTTCGAACAGAAACACGGCCGCATTTAAGTGACAGATTGCTGGATAAGATTGTTCTTCTCCCTGACTCATTCTCGATTTACCTAGTCCCCTCTGTCTCCGCATGTTATGGAGAGATATGATAGCGACCCACTGCCCCGGCAACGACCCGTTCAGAACAAGTGTCGATCAGAAACAGCTTCCGGCCTCCGCTGCTGCTCAAGATTTGATAACAAACTCTCAGCGGCCGCTGTAGACAAGTCTCACCAGGCTGGAGTTGTGGCTCGGGTCCTCGCTCTTACTTACATGATGTGTTAGGTCCCGTTAGGGGTAGGGGTAATACGAGAAGTCGACAACCCGTGTACTCCAGCGTCCACCTAACGGAGTACTCAGCTCCTCTTCCGAAAATGTCAACGTACCTGGTAGATCTGCACTATCTCTCGATTGAATATCTCATCATAATGTCACTAACTAAAGAATAATAACTCGTTTTTAGCCTTAAAATCAAGCTGAAAATGCAAAAGAATGAAGCACCAAAATACTGCAGTGTAATGTACTCCTGCATTCATATGTAAATTGAACATCGACGCCTCGGTAAACCTCGATACAATTTCGGCTAATTTGAATAAGACACTTCTATTTATCGTCCTTTTCATGCCCTCGGCTCATATGTTTAGAGATATAATGTTTCTTGCATTAATTCACATATATTCACACCAAACGATGCCAAAGCCGATATCCCAATTTAAGTAGCGCTTCGGCGCAGCATTTCAAGCCTACGTACACAGTACACACAGAAAAACCAAACCCCATATTCTGGGGCAATCGAAGACAAAGTAAGAATAAATAAAAACAAAAAAAAATATTTTGGTCCTCATTTTAAGACCTATTCTAAAGTAGATAGGAAGCAAAGAAACGCGTTTCGAAATGAACTTAAAAATGACCTTCAAAAATATTTCTTATGCTCATTGTTACTGATTGGGTTGCCCCCCAGGTTGTAGGTTTCTGTTTTTCTGTGATCTGTGAGAACACGAATGCGTTCTTTCCTCATCCAAAAAAAAAAAAAATGAAAAAAAAATGAAAAATTGAAAAATACGAAACGAAAAAAAAAAAAATTGACGAGGTTTAGTTTCTGGCGACTTGACGCTTGTTGTGCGTTCATGGGCCTAGGTTCATACAGCAGTGGCTAAGGTGGCTACGGTACCGGCGGCTGTCTGCATGCTGGCGGTACCCAGGGGGTATCCTGGAGGGCGATGAGGTATCCATCACACATCGAGAGCCATCTCCCGCACCACGCAGTCACAACGCGCCGCGGCACGCCACGCCACGCCACGCCACACGCTACGAGGCACCGGACTGCACCGGACTCAAAAACAGGGGAGGAGCAGAGCGCACCGCAGCTCTGAGCTCGCCGGCGCCTCGCTCGCAACTGGAACTGGACGGCGAGGGGGTCCCCGGGTCCCCGTCACTGGGTGGTGTTCTCCGCTCGCCAGGGGAGCGGGGACCTCGCGGGCCGCGGGGGCGCAGTGAGCGACGTACGGAACGGAAAAAGATGCGTTTGCTAAAACAGCAAACATATGTTCGCTAGAGCGTTGTTTAGTTAGTTATGCTGTAAGAGCTGAAATGTTTGCTGGTTTACCACAGCAAGCGCAGCATCAGACAAAAACGATGCTGTGGCAGCAAACAATTCGCTGTTACTATATGGGACAAAAAAATAAAAATTGCTAGTCCAGCAAACACATTTTTCTCCGTGGGGTAGAACAGTGACTATAGCTAAGTGCGAAGCACAGGCACGTCATCGAAACAAAAAGTTTGCTTGGAAAATGGGAAGGTTTGCGAAAACCACTTTGCTAGCCATAATGACAAAAGATAACTCTATGCATAAAGAGCATCGGGACATCACAGCTAAAGACTTCGTACAATGAAACTGACGTTGAAGTGTACAATAATGCCAGGGGCCAGGCGCGAAAAAATCCCCGCGCTATCCCATCCTTTCTTTCACGCGAGTCTGCTCAACTCTGGGGAAAGACAACACCGTCACCTCGCCCTGATATGAAGCACCTCTATCAACTCATTGTTTGTGGTCCAAAACGGAGCACAAATATTTACAGATGAAAGGAGGATGAGCGGCGCGATAATGTCACGGCAGGTCACAGAGACAAAGTTTTGAGCTGATGTACTAACGCACACTGGCAGAAAAAAAAAGACCGACAACAACAACAACAGAAATTTCACGGAGAAGTCTGGTCAACAGCTTGCCTGGACAGTTCCGAACGGAGGCATGTACGGAATTTCCGTACCTCTTTTCCGTAGTCTTGTCCTAACTTTCTAATGGAATGTACGGAAAATGATTACAGAAGTTCCGTACATCATCGGTACCCACGCAAAATAGATACAGAAGTTCCGTACGTCTTCCGTACCCATGGAAAATGGATACAGAAGTTCCGTACATCTTCCGTACCCCACTTTCCATACATTTCTGTGGTGAAATGCGGAATTTTTTTAATTTTCGTTTTATAGTGAAAACGATGCATGATTTCCGTTTGGTTTCTCTTGTGGCGCCGCCATACGTGGCAGTGTAAATACCCCATGGGAGAGAAGTCAGCTTCAGCTTAGTCGAGGTGCAGGTGGTCATGAGACGGCAAGGAAAAGGTCTGCGAGGAAACGCGCGGGGGAGGAGATTTGAGGGGAAAGTGGGGAGGGGGGAGGAAGGGAAAAGAAGGGGGGGGGGGAACTCCCAGGGTGGCCGACGTACAGCTACAGTCGCGTGAGAAATTGTCCCCGAGCGAACACATTTCTTGCTTCTATCTGTTGTATCTACAGCACCGGCCCCCAGCTGCCCTTGGTATAATATGGCTCCTTGGAACCACGTTCATGCGTCGCGTCGCTGTCAGTTGGCTGAACGCCGCGTGTCTGACATTTCAACTCAAACTCAACCAGATCTTGTCTTGGACCTTATTCTTATTGGGCGAAGTCGTCTCTTAGACCAGTTTTTGTCTCTATAGCTCTGCTGGACTAGAGTCCTGTTTTCAGTAAAGGACTCTATGCTGGACCAGTGCTGGCGAGGGGCGAGGCAGGTGCCAGGCTGGAGTGAGTTCTAACATAGTGCTTAATGAGAGCTTCTGGCAGATCGGATTCAAGATTTAAAGGGACTGGCACCGGTCTTCCTGAACATAGTAGTACCAAAGTTCTTGATGTTTGGTAATATATTTTATTTGGAACCATGAGAGAAGTGCGCTCTTCTCTCATGTTGGAAAATTTTGTATAAAGGGAATGGTTTGAAAGCATGATAATAAGATGCCAATGCCAAACTAAGCCTTACTATGCTGACTCAAAGTTTTAATGTTTCAATCAAAACTGCGCTTTAAGTTAAAAAAAAGAAAAGAAAAAAGGGGAAGTTACATACTAGCCTATACACATCCACATGGCATGCACCGTGAATTACTGTTGAAATGTAGTCATAGTGCTACTCAACTAAAACTACACATAATTCTTGAGAATATTCATTGAAATAGAAAATACTGGTAGCTCTTGGTGGTTAATAATCAAAAAAAGTAAAAAAAAAAAAGGCATTTGGTAGCAGAAATACAGAAGCAAATCTTTATCGTCCCCTATACATGCCCATATGGAACTCTCACATTATAACATAATTCTATACAAAAAATGCAACAACAACAAAAAGAGTTCAAGCGAAATTTTTTGCATGATAAGGACGTATAAAATCCATCAATTAACATTCATTAGCGCAAAAATAATATTTCATAACCTATTTTTGGCGAAGGTGTGACTAGGTTTTGTAACTCAAACATACAGCCTTCTGATCAACAAATCTGCTGTATGCCGGTGTTAAACAAATAGAGACAAAATACATAAGTTTCTTAAAAATAAATCCTGAGCGAAAAACTCGAGAGCGAAAAACTCGAGCGCAGAGTGCGTCTGCTACCGTGTTTTGACGTTTACAACATAGGCTCGCTACCAATAAAGTTCCCATCAGACGAAGGCACAGCACGATTAAAGACGTATTTACTTACCGGCGGTGGAAAAAATTCAATCAGCCAGAACACTAAAGACGAAACCAAACTAATTTAGAACCGAAGATCAATTGAACATAAACTAATTCATTATTGTTACAAATTATTCGTCTCCATGAAATAGCCTCCGCCTTCCACACACGATGCTAAAGGTTTTTTCCAGCATCCAACTTATAAAAAACAAATATTACTTTTACAATCCTTTTACATCACTTCAAAACATATAATTAAGAGAAAAGAATCGTACTTTCAAATGTTAAAATAGAATTCTGTGTTTTTCCAATATCGCTATGGTGGATCTTGTGCAATACCGTTCACATTTTAGTGCGGAAGGTTTGACAGATCAAAAATAACAAATAAAGCCAAATTCTGAAGCATACAATATTTACATTTTCCTTACTGCCATATGTAAATTCTAGTTCCCACCAAGTTCCTACTCTCTAGTCATGTGTTAATTCGTTTTCCTGGATGATCCAATTTTCTCGTAGACTGAAATGTGGGTCTTTGGATATGGGTCTCTTATTTGGAAAGTTGATTTTCCCTACCGACGGAAACTCAATGGATACATCTTGGGTTATGTCAGACGATTTTACCAATCTAGTGAAGACCACAGAGGTATTCCCGGCGAGGTATGTATTAATCTCTGTGACATATTTCATTCCCCTTCACCAGTCTATATATAGTAACTTTTGCTGTTACCTGTTGGATATTAGGACGATACTTCGTGTTGTCTGTTTCTTCATATGTTTTGGGGGCTTTAATTTTTATTTTTTGTGAAGGTTTACAAGTTTACTATATGACTATTCAAACGAAACATTTTTAAGCACTGTGTTTTAAGGTATTTTTATCGTTGACGTTGCTATACATGTCTTCAACATGACGTTCGTTTCATTTACAGCCTGGTTTAGTTGTGACGCTGCTCCCATCTTCTAACCCGAAGGTAAAGTACTGCTCGTTAATGTAAATCTCCAGCACATTGTCAGAAATGTATGTTTTGACTTTATCATTCTTTTCCAGGATCGGGTTTGGGGAGTCGCCTATGAAATAGCTAAGGAGGATGAGGAAATGGTTACAGTGCAGTTAGACCATAGAGAAAAGGATGGTTATAACAAGCTCCCAGTCACATTCCATCCTGCAAGCAATACTCTTATTGACACTGAAAACAACAAGGCCTTTAAGTCAGGTACGTTATTAAAATGCTTATTCCTAAAACATGTACAAACTTAGGCAAGCAAAAACACTTTTTTGGAGAGACACTTAAACACTAAATTTGCTTTGCAGGTGAACCCAATCCTTTTGAACTAGTCATATACGTGGGACTGGAAACAAACCCATGGTTTGTTGGACCTTTGAGCATAGAAGAAATGGCTCGACGTATAGTGAATGCCCGTGGTCCCAGCGGATCCAACCGGGAATACCTTTATAACTTAGCTAATGCTATGAGAGACATTGCACCAAATGTAGAAGATGAACACCTTTTCAGTTTAGAGGCTGCTGTTAAAGACCTTGAATGTTCTCATCAGAGTGTTGATACAGCATCTCGAAACTCAGCGTGAAATTTATCAGTATTGATTGCCGCTTGCGAGCTATTTTCTCAGTAGCAAACATTTTGTATACAATCTCTCTCTGTATTGACAGGCATTGTTTGTTCAAAAATTTGCTGCAGATTGAGTATTGTGTACTGATTCTTTCTCATATTCTTCACATAAAAAAGGTATGACCTCTATTTTATTTTATTTTTCAACAAGACAAAAAAAAATTGTTTCTAACAATTTCAACATTCCTATCATTTTAATATTTTTGTTGTCTCAATTAAGTTCAGTCTTAAAATTTTTATTTTCGCATGTGTGATGTCTTACGTTTGATACAGTCTCACTAAGATTTTTTCTGAAGACTTTGCAAGGAAATGATGACTTCTTGTGTTCGTATTGTGATCTTGTGTGGAGATTCCTGTGATATTGTAATTATGAAAGCAGATGTATAATAAATTTTAGTTTTTCATGTCAAAAAGTCACTTTTCAGTCGAGGATTCCGGTTCCACGTCACCCAAAAAATAGTGACCTAACAGTTAAAAGATACCAGTCAGTATGACATCATGACGTGGTCAGTACCTTCCCTGTGTTCCTGTGGGGGGTCTCGACCTGACCCGAGTGCTGGGTGCTCCCCCTCTTCCCCTCCCCAGCTTACCCCTCCCTTCCCCCAGTGTGGAGATGGGCGATCAATACTCGCCCGCATCCCTCTGATCCTGTCCTGTTCCGGGCAGGCTGCTGTGGCTGTGCGCCCTTCACAGCTGTGCTAGCACCGCTGGTTTCTTCCGAATAAGTTCTCTGTCTCCTCTTGGATGGCGAGAATCAACATGAGCGAGCCAACACCGGAGCAAGCAGGTTCGTACTAACAGCTCGAGTTCGTGACGAATATACGGTCGTCTCTCCCCGCAAGCATATCTATCCCATTCGAGGAGCAACACTACTGCATGTTATGCAGTGCCAAAGAGTAAACATTCCACTTCGCGGTCGGTGAAGCAGCTGCCTTACGAAAAAACGAAAATTAGCTCATTTTTGCTAGTGAAGATTATGCGCTCGCGGTCCGGTCACAGAGATTGTACGCAATTACTCTGTCGATCGGAGAGGATACTTTCTTTTTCCGCTTTCAAAAATATTGCACAAGCAAACAACGTAGTTGATTTTGGAAGAAAAAAAAAGATGGGGGGGGGGGGGGGGGGGGGGGCGGCATTACCTTTCTGGATGCGAACCTGGGGCCCTCCATTCTCCTTGGGCCCTCCAATGTACCTGAAAAGCTGTCCAAGGTAGCAAACGCGCATAATACGCAAAAAAGAGCATGATATATATATCCCGTCTAATTGGTGCCGTGCAAGGTACTTTTTTATACGGGTGTTCCCCGCCTTAGGCAACAATTAGATGGGATCTTACTTTTTTGCAGTTTTTGGAAGTGCATATGCATATCTTACCATGCGTGCATATTCCAGCAGCGCTTTTGCTACCTGGGACTCCTTCTAAATGATGTCGTTTGAAATAGAGACGGTTAACTTGAGCTCTGTCCTGCAGAATGGACCGAGGAGGATCGCAAGTCTGTGAACGAGCTGAGGGACCACCTCCGCCACATGCGCGAGGTCATGGACGACAGCGAGTACGCCGAGGTGCTAGCGGCGATGGCCAATTGCCCTCCCGGCAAGAAGCCTCGCCTTCCCAACAAGGCGAGCATCATTGACGGCAGCTTCATGAGCTTCGTGTTCATCTTCGTTTTCACCGTCATCGTCGCCGTCAGCTACTACGCTTTCCAGAATCTTTACCACGCGATTCGGAAGAAATTCCCCACAGTACAGCACACCGAACTGTAGGTCAGACCGATCAGACGCGGTCAAGCCCGGCCGGCTTCCGGGGCTGATGTTCGTGCAAAACGAACATGCACGGCACCTTTCTGTCATGCATAATTTACTTTCGGAGACTTTTACTTTACATATGGAGCGATTTTGTACTTCATTTGAAATTAATCTGATTTCCTATGTTATGCCACCCCAACCAGCACAGGGAAAGCCAAAAGATGGCGGACTTCCAGGGAAGTCCGCCGAACGACGTCTTTTTGACTCCTCTATTCTGCTAGGGCACGTTTTGTTGGCTAAGTTATCTGTTTCAGTTATCCAAATCGCATCTCAGAGTCAGCAGAATACTTAGAATTCCAGTCGATTTCCAGTTCCGGCTATTGTCTCTCTAGTTTCTCATTTGACTTCTTTCATAATTCTCCTTGATTGTGCTTAATCCACAACTTGAGTCTAAAAAACGACATGTTCGTGCCGCGGTGAGAAATGGATGATGGAAAAGTCATCGATGACCGAAATCGATCTCATTTCGACATCAAATCGACAGTATTTTGGTCATAATAACATCGATCAAATTTCGATGTCGACGTCGATTCGATACGCCCTTTCTAAATGAGCATGACAAAACAATTACAAATAAGTCAGGAACATAACACTGTGAGTTCGAAGAACTACCTGTACTACTACTGAGAATTGAACGTGGCTGTTTGAAAGGAAAGTAGCCAGCAAAATGAAAGGAAAGTCTGCATTTTAAATATCGATTGAACATTTAAACATTTAAAATTTAATGACTGAAGAAATTTTGTACAGTTAAAAGACTAACAATACTGTACCTGGTAGATATGTGATCTTTCATTTTTAGTGACAAATGTTCGAATGCATTACTCAGGCAGAGAGAACAGAAAAAGACTGAAAATGTTGGATCATGATAATAAACATTGAAATTAGGGTTCAGTGGCAATTTGGTTCACCCTGTGAGTTATCGAAAGGGTCTAATCCAAAGAAAACATCCATGTTAAAAGAGTTTGTTTTGTGAACCTAAAACCCAATTGGGTACTTAAATTACTTGTGTGATTTTAAGAAGTGTTGAAATAATGATGTTAAAGTTGATTATTAATACAGAAAACTGTCTAAAATTGTGTAAATAATGGAATATACAAGTTTTAATTTCCTCAAGAAAGTCAAAGTCTGGTGCACCTGTGGTAAGGAGGATGTAATTGAAACAGCAATATTGGGCCAAATAAATACCTTTTTAAGATTTATTTTTGTTTCCTTTTTGAAACCTGCTGACGCTCTACAGCAAAACACTTCAACTTGTGCATCTTCTAATGAAAATTATCCTGTTAGTGTGGTATATAAGAATTGAATGAGAAAGTTAGCCAGACCAGATTACAAGTTTAAGGCAGCAATGGTTATACTTACAGGTTTGGGCCACTTTAAAAAAAAAAGAAAAAGAAAGAAAAAACAGCTATAACACAGACAACATAACAGATTTAAGTTTAAAAAAAAAAAAAAGTCAATCAATCAACAACATAATATTACAATACATACAATATCTTGTTCTAACAAGATGAATGAATATGTGCCCTTTTCAGAAAGTGAAAAGGCAAATTACTTTATATTACAGAGGAAATAAGTAATAAAAAGCCAGTGGTAGGAGTTCTGGTAGGAGTTCTCAGATACACACGCCTCATTTTCACAAGCACTCCATAGATATTTGTCTCCATTTCTTCCATACAGTCATAAATTAACATACATTACATGTTAAAAATCCTACAGAATTATAGAATATTTTGTTTTAATGTCTATAAAAATGTGAGGCAGTATGAATTTTGCACAGAAGTGCATATCTCTTTGAGCGCATCACATTTATTTTTGACTATCCTTCCTCATGACAAAACTGCTTTCTAGGCATCTAGAAGTGAAATATATAGAGGAGAAACACTGTAATCATCACATCTACTTCACATATTACTTACAAAATGTATATCACAAAACAGAAAGAAAACGTCATAGCATGAACAAATCCTGTACAACTGACGCGCAAAGAATTCAGCTTAAGCCAATTCCGACTATATTATTTAACAGCTTAATAATGATACTGCTACCATAAAAAATGTAAAAACTTAGATGTTGTATATATAAACTGTAACAATCATAATGAAACGTACTGTGTCGTGGAATATTATGCAAGAATACAAAGAGTCTAAATTGAATGCTTCAATGATTGCCAACAGACAAACATTGGGTCAGCGATAAATAAAGAGAACACCCACAGAAGCGGGGATGGATTTCTTTCTACACCAAAGCTGCACATGGACAGAATGAACGGACTTGTGTGCTAATAGATATGGCCCAACTTTCTTCAAGTGAGATAAGTGCTCGCATGGTATGTCATGCATTATTCCACCCAGGACACAGTCCTGGATTACATAATAGAAAATATTTTGGAATACCATTCACACTCCACAAAAATACTAGAATAAGATAAGATGCCTTACTTTTTGAGTCATTGACATGTGGTTTGTCTCTCATGCAAACAACTCAAAACAAATAGCACATCACAAAATTTTGAAGCAGCATTATGACCATGTGTTCATATATTATTATTTCAAAAACTGTCAGCATAAGACTGTGGTGAACTTGAAGAATCATATTTGTGGTCCAACAATAGCATGACAATTTTGCCTTGAATTGATGTCCTCTTTGTTTAAGGCTAAACAATTTGATAATATGGAAACTAATAACCGCATCGGTGAATAGGAAAAAAATTTATCAAGTGAAATGATATTTGACTCTGCACCTTCAAGAGAGATTCGACTTACAAATACAACAATAAAACACAAGGAAAAGCACAACAGTAACATAGGCCTTGCAACAAAAATATTTGTGCCTTAGCAGGCACTATACAGATATTTCCAGGATCATGAATATTCCAATTCAGGCTTATGATAACATGATCTAAAACTAAAGAACAATGAGTGGAATGTGCACTCATTTAAACCAACATAGTAAGCTCTTTGTGAGATCTCGAAGCATAACTCTACTTCATATGAGAAAAAAAGAAAATTAAGAGGATTGAAATTGTAAAGAAGCAGCATACAAAAATAATTCCAACTGCTCAACTTGACAAAACATAATGGAAAAGATGAGAGACGCACACATGTCCAGAGAAAGAAGCCTCAACTTTTCAGCGAAGGTCTGGGTTGTCATTGACCTGTTTCTTTATACGCAGAAGAATTGACGTGAACCACTGGTCTAGTCGTGATATGGAGTCGTAGTCCCTTACTGCATCCGTGAACCCATCAGCATTCTGCTCTTCCAGGTGTTCAATCAATGTCTGAAAAACACACAGACATAAATATACAAAAGTATGAACAACTCATAGGGAGAATTTCTCAACCTTATCTCAAGCATTGTTAGATGAAAGGGAAACAATTCTGGGTGAAGAATCACATTAAATTTGACTTCTTTTCTTCCTCAACATTCAAATATTAAGCAAAATTGCTAACAGACCTTAGCATAATTAAACAATCAGGCGTACCTTGATGAACTTGTACTCTCGAGAATCCTGAAATGGAGGATACAGCTGAATGTAACGTTCAAGAGCATGCTGAGCATTAAGAATATCAACACACAAATGGCAGAGAGCTGCTTTGAAGAAATATTCTTTAACCCCGTATTTCAGCAGGGATTTATTCAGAGATGATGAGGCAACCTGAATGGAAGGAGGGAGAAAATTCATAGGATGAAATCTAGACTGCCTTTTAACAAAATAATTTTTTTTAAAAGCAGAAAATGGAACAAGTTACATACCTGTTCATATATCTGAATTGCCTTGTCATAATGTTCAAGCTGAGCAGCATACTGCGCTACTTTCAGGATGCATTTGTTCGCAGATGAACTGCTCTCTTCACCTTGAAAGAAGTCAGCAGCTTGCTCATAATGCTTAACTGCCTTTTCTAGATCGATGGCTTCCACCTCATAAATCTCTGCAATCGACTGATGATGCCTTGCTGCCATTGTGAAGCGTCCCATGTCTGTGTAAATTTCAATTGCTTTCATCAAGCAATTGGCAGCCTCTGAAAGTTAAATTCGTAAAGACTTTGTAACACTTTCAACAAAGCAGAATAGAGATTTAAAAAATTTGAAAAAAATATATGGCAATGTGAAATATCATCATACCATTAGGATCTGACTTTCTGAAGCAGTTGGATGCATCCACATAACTTGAAGCAGCATCATGTCGACTGCCAGCCTTGAAGTGAAGATTGGCTGCCTTGCAGAATGCATTACCAGCAGCATTCCAATTTTTGGCCATTTTAAACAAATTGGCAGCACGTTGGTAACAGTCAACTGCATCTTCAACCTTTGATGATCCACTGGAAATTCGTCAGGACCAAATTAGCACAGTGTCCTGCAGTTATGATTCATCATTTCTAATTTTTGAAAAGACTATGGAAAAGTGGACATGGAATAAATTACTTTTCAAATACACACACAAAGAACTATTTCTAACCACCATAAAATTAGATACAGTAGGTAGACTTTGTGTTATAGTAACGGAATGAGTCAGGATATCTACATCAGGTAACATACAAGAAGATGATGAATTAACTACATTTGCTGGATAGTGATGCAATTCTAGATAAATGCAAAGAGTCTTCGGTTTCGAAAACAATCTCTGCACACGGAAATGGCAATAAGAAATAGGTGTGTCTAGCTAATTTTGTATAAGTTTCGTTTTCACGATATTTAGAGGAAGTAGTAGTGGCTGACATGATTATAGCCTAAAAGATCCTGAGCAGACGTCGCAAGGAAAGGTTACATTTCAGACGTCGCGAATATTTACAGTAAATTTTTATTACATCGAAGGACCAATACAAGAAATAACGCGAATACCACAAATAATTCGTGAAATGAGTGACAAAAATACATTATGTGTCAAAGCCAATCTCTGTGTTGAAGCAAAATAGGCGTCTGCTATAGTTGTCAAACATCACTTACCCGAATAAATTTCCGAGAAACCCTTTGGAGGATGTCAATTTCTTCTCGGCTTCTGCCATCAAGGCATTCGCCTTGGATTCGTTGTCAGCCATTCCTAATGGTAGATGTTTGACACGTAATTTTTCAACACTTGCGACGAGATACTTCCTCCCTCCTCCTTATTGGCGATTTAACTTCAATCGATGCAGAGAGAGGGCTCTGTGATCCGCGCCATGAAATGAGGCCAGGTTCGTTCAGAAAGCAAAACTCGGTCTTCTGATAAAAAAAAAATCGTCGAGACCATTTGATACTGTTCGATCCCTTAGAATGAAGTCGAGCGAATCAAAATTAAATGTTCCGTTCTTATCTGATTTCGTTTTATCTTTAAAATTTGAGGCGAACTAAGAAAGAAAAATGCCGGGCTATGGGCGGGCTCACTCCCTGCCCGACTCCTCGACATTGCTGTTGTTTACGTCACCCCACTCCTGACTGCTGTCACATTTCTGCACCGTTCAACACCTGGTTATTTGGATTTAAAAGCACGATGGATGAAAATGTGGATGGCTATTACTTGGAGCTATCCTCGTCAGTTGTCAAATTCGATTCCGTGAGCAAAGTGACAAATGTATTTTTTGATGACACAAACAAGCAAGTATTTGCAGTTCGTTCAGGTGGGGTTATGGGCGTTGTTGTCAAAGGCCCAACTCCAGCAACTTCCACTGATTTCTGCATGGAAGACAAAGGACCCGTCGTTTCTATCAAGTTTTCTCCCGATCAAAAAGTACTGGCTATTCAGAGATGTAAATCGTCGGTCGAATTCATAAACTTTCTTTCGAGTGAAATGGATGCAGTAGAGTATTCTCAGAGCTGTAAGGGTAAACATCATGTGATCTTGGGATTTTTGTGGACAAGTCCTCGAGAGATACTCTTCGTCACTGATCACGGTGCAGAACTCTTTCAAGTTATTCCTGAGAAAAAATCTTTAAAGGCTCAGAAGACATTTAGCTTGGCTGTGAACTGGTTTGTGTACTGTCCACAAACATGCCTCGTTCTTCTATCGTCAGGCGCTCTGGGTAATCAAATGTATCCACTGCAGATCAAGCAGGGAAATATAAACAAACTATCTAGATTTGATGTTGAAGTACCTGTGATTCCTAAACCTCCTAAACTATGTCTTTTAGAACGAGACATAACTCTGGCTGTGTTGTATAATGAAGCCAGTATTATTATTCTTCGGCATAATCCTCGAGGAGCAGCTTCCCCTGGAGCTGAAGTAGTGGTCTATACACTTCTCAAGATGATGACGGCAAAGAAGACTCATGTGTTAAGATTGGATTTGAGTGGCCGTTTTGCCATAAATGTAGTAGACAATCTGATAATAGTTCATCATCAAGCCTCCAAGATGTCTCTAATGTTTGATATTGCTATGTGTGGAGAGACAGATGGCATGGTGACATACCATCAACCTGTGGTTGGACTTAGGCCTATCAAACCATTCACTCTGTCGTTACCTACAGTTCCCAGTCCAGTTCATACAGAACCCACTCAAGTAAGTTGCGAGCTTTATTCACCTAATTGGGTTGTGTTTCAACCCAACATAATAATTGATGCTAAACTAGGATGCTTGTGGACCATTGAATTGAATCTGCAGCCTTTACTCACTATGATTAACGACAAGTGTATCCTTGTAGATTTTCTTATGAAAAGAACGGACTCCAAGCCTGTCGTAATTCAAGTGCTTCAGGAAATTCTGGAGCCCACTGTTCAGAATTATAGTCATCTCATTGTTATAGCAGAACTCTTTGATCATCTGAATGAGGTTTATCGCAGCTTTCTTGAGTCTGAGATGCAAAGTCATTTAGGAACACCTGCATCATCTAGTTTGAGTGCCTCTCCATCTAAGTCACAGATTGCTTCTACCAAAAACTGGATTGTGGTTGATCAGTCAGACATGTACACAAATTTGTTTTCAAAATTTGTTGAACGAGCAAGAGACTCGGGAGAGGATGGATCTGTCAAATTCGAGGTGTGGGTTCTTTTAGAGTACATCAGGTCCTTGACAGATTACCATATTCCTGTTCAGCATTATTTGTATGAATTGCTAATTAATTCTCTAGTTCAACAAAAATCATACTATCAACTTCATCAACTTCTTCAGTATCATGTTGTATCAGATTCTAAGCCCCTGGCATGTTTGCTGCTGTCTCTTGAAAGTTTGTATCCTGCAGCTCATCAGCTAGCTCTTGACATGTTAAAACGGTTATCAACAGCAAATGAAGAAATAATTGAAGTGCTCCTTTCTAAGCAACAAATTTTACCAGCATTGCGATTTGTTCACAATATTGGCTCAGTTGATCAGGTATCTGCCCGCAAGTTTTTAGATGCTGCTAAAGCCACCGGTGATGCAAATGTGTTTATAGGAGTCTTTAAATTCTTTGAACAGCGAAATTTGAGATTGAAAGGTACTACAGCATTTGCTAAGGGAGAACATTGTGATGTTTATGTGAAGTATTACCAAAGTATATGTTCAGAGTGTGAACAGTAGTTGTTGATAGTGAATGTCTGAACTGTGATGTTAATGTCTCCAATTTTTTTTTTTCCAATTGAAGTACGTACTATATATTTGAATTGGAGTATCAGTTGCGTTTTTTCTGTTTGAAGTAAAGTTCTGTTATAATACATCTATTCAGCTGTGATATTTGACTTCTCAGTGTGCAGCTTGTGGCACTGCTCATGTAAAGTGATAAAAATAAACATATTTCTTTTTACATTTATGGCTTCCATAAAATTACTTGATACCCTTTTAATTTCCTTAATACGCAAACAGCAATTTTTTTTTTCCCGGAAAGGTAAAGAAATAACAAAACAGGCAATTTTGTAAGCTGTTGGAGAGTTTATTTCCTTATGAAAGTAAAACAATTTACATAAATTATGTAATTTATATACATTAGTTTTCAGAACAATACAACAAACTTACTTGGGCAAAATATAATTAAAATGAACTCAAAGTCCACTACATGAAACTTATCAATAAAAAGAGATTTGCATTCTGCACGATTTAAAAGTCTAATATGACCGTTGTCTGTTTAATTGTTCCATTTCATCTTCCTTCCTTTTAATCTTAACTCTGGCACAACAGTTCAGATGAATTCATCAGGTTCCCTGGGAGCATCCAAATCCCGATAATGGATGACAGGCCTGTAATCACTGCCACCACCCCTGTCAGACAAATTACACAAACTTGTAAACACTAACCATCGGGGGAGACAAAGGCCACTCTTACATCCCAATGTTGAAATATATGCTTGCACACAAGCAATTTCAAAGCTAGCAATAAATGTCTATAAACAAGCACCATAATTTTACAGAGTAATTTCTTGAAAGCAGGCAAGTACTACAGGGAAAGGAAATTGAACAAAACTGAAGAGACATGTAGCAAAACAGAATACTAAATGAAGTAAAAAAATCTGTGGCCCCGTCAATGAATAGGGGTCTTCCATATACCACGTGACATTTTTTAGGCCACTTTTTGACCCCCTGTCCCCCTTGCGTGACCAATCTCACCTAACCTTACCATGTATTTGGGATAGGGCCGTGACATTGGGCCAACCCCCCTCCCCCCCTAAAAATGTCACGTGGTATATGGAAGACCCCTAGCAATACTGATAATAATTCTGATGACAGAGACTCACCCGATTGTGCAGAGTGCTGTGATCTCCGTGGGCTTCACCACAACCCACTTTAAAACAGTCTTTGTGAAGACATATCCACAAATTTGGGCCATGAGACCCACATTCTTTGCATGTTGAGACTTCTTTAGCTTTTTCTATTTCTGCTTGTGCACAGGATGGTATGTTGGCCACATGCAGACATTTTGCAGCTCTAGGAGACATTGCTCACTCTGAAATCATAGCAAAACAGAATATTGAAAATATCTGTAGGATAAAAAATTGCCCTCTGATAAAAATGGCACAGTCCTCAAAATATCAAAACAAAAACAAAAAACTGTAGAGAGACACAGTCAACCTGTAAATGCAGTCAAAATAAAAATATGTGAAAGAGTTTGGAGGGGTCATCAATTAAAAAACCAAGCACACAATAGAATTCCAGGCAAAAAGAGAGCATTTTAAGTTTGGAGTTATCCAAGACATCAAAGATTACCATAACTGTAAAGAAAAGGACAGTTTCCCGAACGTCAGATTGGCTGAGATAAATGCTCATGTCATCCATTTCATCTCCCAATTTCCAAATGGATGTCCTTGGTCATCGACAGTAAAGCTATGTTCCCTCTAATCACGGTAAGCAATAGTACAATCACTGACATATCAAAATACGAAATCCATCGACCTAAAATTTATGCGAATCTGGCTGCATTGCAGACTAACCTCTCACTCTTCCATCCACATTGAAATTGTTTTAAACGTCTGATTTAAGACGCTCCAACAAGATGATTCATTGGTTCATTACCTACCACCAAAAAAAACTCAACCTGTGAAATGCTAATTAATGGATGCACGTTCAAAGATTCCCATTTTGAACTAAAATTAAGTTAAAATAATATGAAAGATGATGATAGCAGACCAACAAAATCCTACGCAATATCGATATTTCGATTATGTAAAACAAAACATCGCACATCGCAAGTCACCGTGACACTTCGATCCTCTCGAAAAACCTAGTAGCGCGCTATATTCAAACGATGCCAAGAGGCCGAAAGTGCGAGGGGTAAGTTGCCTACTTTCCACTTTCCAGGGAAATTGAAAATCTCTTCTATCTGCGCTGAACGGTCGTATACAAGCACAACTTACCACCATGGACTCAGGAGCAGCCATTGGCGCCGAGAACTCGAGTCAGCATTAGAAAGGAACAGTTTTGTTTTGTTTTTTTTTTTGTTTTAAATCCCAGTTTATTTTACAAGAAATAACTTTGAGCATTACAATGAAAGCGTCACATGTCTAAAGAATGCATGGTTCATCTCTTTACCAAAATTGCATTTAAGGGACCCGTGAAGCATGAAAGCCTGGACCTCAACATGTAGGCAACTCGTTCAACGCACTTCCTCTCCTGCACGGCTCCTCCTCCTCCGTTAGTTCTGCGTGATGGAGCCAACAAGCAACGGAGACAGGAAGATAAGAGCTTACGGGAAACACTGAAGTGAAAGAGACAGGTGCAATGTTCGTCGTGGTTCAGAGCAGCACACAGACGGGCTCTGGAATAGCCAGCAGGCGTGAAGAAGGTGGACTGAGATGTTTTTAGGCGGTCTTTAGATTTAGACCGAGCCTCTATCTACAAGCCAGTTTCAAGAAGTTTAAGCGAAAACCGTTAAAAATGCAAGTTTGATTGAGGCTGTAAGTTCTCCGTAAACCCGCAAGTCGTTGAAAGCCGGACAAATGCGCGCTTCTGTCATGTGGTCAGCTGCTTCGCGAGCGCGCATCTCGAAGTGCCCCGCCCCCTACAGCCTTAGCCCCACCCTTCCTCTTAAAAGGCGGTATCTAGGCAGGAAACCGATGAGCTTCAATGAAAGAATAAAGATTCGTTCTAGCCTTTTCTGCTCACTAGCAATACGAAATGGGATGTTTTGCAACCATCTCAAGTTAGCGATGTCGAGTTAACAGTTAACAACCGCAAAAACACCGCAAACCAGCGAGATCAACGTGATGCACTAGAAGGCGGTAGGCTACCCATAGTGCACCTGTGCACACCCTTGGCAGTGAAATGCAAGGCGTTCTCGGTGAGGTGGATATATCGACGAACTGAAAAGTTTCTATGCTTTGGCGATGGCAAGGAAACTTGGGATCCGCGCTGCGTTGACTAGATAGGAGTGTTGTGTCTTGTTAGTGATAAAATCGCCTACAAAATAGGTAATTCGGCCGCGGGCGACGGGCAGCGCGATCCTTATCAGTGCTGCTTGGCCACCATATTTCTCGAGATCGGGCCCGATGTCATGGGTTGTTTTGGAAGTGCGAGCTCAAAGGCGGACCAAGAAGAAAGTAAACGACGAAAGGAAGCCAACAAGCGGATAAACCAACAAATTCAGAGGGACAAACAGGTGTACAGGGCCACACACAGGCTCTTGTTGCTCGGTAAGGCCGTGCTTTATCAGCCATATTTGGTTTATATTTAAATATAAGTGTTTCTCGGTCAGGGCCGAGCCGTACTTTGGGCGTAGGTGTACTACCTGCGAGTACAATGTGAGCACCTTTGATCAATTCCTCTTGTTCTCATATCCATGTTGTTTCTGCTGTACGAGGGTGGTGGTTATGGGCGGGGAGGAGTAGTCGCTACAAACACGGAAGGTAGCACCTTATTTCGTACCAGTTCTAAGTTAATCAGTGGATTGTGGGCATCAGTTCTTTCCCCGCATCATATTTTCACTTGCCCAGCTTTCCTTGATATTTCTCTCTAAAATTTTATTTTCGAACTTAAATGAATGTAACACTTCGTTCGTGACTGAGGTTATGGCGGTGCATTGGATCCTACCCCAATCTATCACCATTTTCTTTGTAGCTTTTCTGCCTGTCATGGAAGCCTTTCCCCTCGAATGTCTGTGTCACCATTTATGTATTCTCCTCCAAACTTCTCTCTTCATCTCAATCATACTTTTGGGAGTATTAGTACCTTGGGTGTGCACTTCACACTTTGTCTCATTTGATCTCAATTTGTACAAGATGTGTGCTTGGGGACCTTTCAATTCCTTGCTGCTTTATTACAGGTGACATGACAGCAATTTGACATGTCTTACAAAGTTGACATTTCTCAGTTTGAACTTAAGTGACAATTTTTAAAAGTGCACTAAATCTGATATCCTTCCCCGTGTTTAAATGCTCCAAAGATAAGCTATTTGCTTCTTCCTTCTTGTTCAGTTTAGTGTCCTTGGCATATTCTTCTTGATGCTGGATTCAGCATTCATGGAACAGTGCATTTAGAGGCAATGAGCCTCACATTTACTCTTGCAATGTTATTCTCTTACCTTTAATTTAGCACTTGCATCTCTTATATCTATTTATATTTTGACTTTATGATGCAAATAATGTACATCAATGAAAAAGTTTGTCATTGGGAAAAAAGTGCGTTTTTCGCTTTCAGTTTGACTCTCTGATAGAAAAGACTTTCTTGTGAATAGGCCTGTTGAACCAGCAACGGGTTACTTGCGAAAGAAGTCGAGATGAATAGGAATTTTCAGCAGCCACCCTGTTGCTGGTTGTGTTCTGTAATTGAATTATGTGGTTTTGTAGTGTTAATTAATTTATTTCTAATTTATGTATTTCAGGGGCTGGAGAGTCTGGTAAAAGTACAATTGTAAAGCAGATGCGGATACTTCACGTCAATGGCTTCAGTTCAGAGTGAGTAGGAGACTGTCATTTTATTTGTAATGCATTTCACATTTTCCTTCCTGTGTTCCTCTCTAATTATTTTGTGCTGCCTACGACATTGTTTGTTTTCAATTATTTTGTGCTGTCTACTATATTTTAATTACATTATTTTTCTTTTGTCTGTTTTAGAGAGAAGAAGCTAAAAATAGAAGATATCAAAAAGAATATACGAGATGCAATATTAGTAAGTATTCTAACATTGAACTGTATGTAGGCCTATTCATACACTAAACTAAAGCGAGTACTTGTCTTTTTTGCCTTAGACCATTACCGGTGCTATGAGCACACTTACACCACCCATTCCCCTGGAGAAACCTGAAAATCAGAGCAGGGTTGACTATATCCAAGATGTTGCCTCACAGCATGATTTTGATTACCCACAGGTAAGCATATTTTTGTGAAATGAATCATTATTTCATTTAGTGTTTCTCCTTTTGTACCTAAGAAGTCAATTTCACTTCAAGGATTATCTTGTTTCTTGTGATGGAATTTTATGTCAAAGTTGTTTTTCTGTTTCTAAATGAAACAAACTCATGTTTCCAGGAATTTTATGAACATACGGAGATTTTATGGAAGGACAGAGGTGTTCAAGCATGCTTTGAAAGATCTAATGAGTATCAGCTCATTGACTGTGCTAAATAGTAAGTGTCCTATCGCTTAGTTCTGTGGACATCCAATAAATCACTTTCTTGTGACATTTGATAATTTTAAAAATATTTTTGTTTCCAGCTTCCTAGACCAAGTGCATATAATCAAACAACCTGACTATACTCCCTCAGAGCAGGTGAGTTCCATTATTCTTAATATTTTGTCTGATGTATCTAATATGTGCATGCCTAATGAGATGTGTGCTTATCAAAATGTTGCAGGATATTTTAAGGTGTCGTGTTCTCACCTCTGGGATCTTTGAGACCAGGTTTCAAGTGGACAAAGTAAATTTTCAGTAAGTTCAGTTGTCTTCTATTCTTAAAATTTTCCTTGATTTATTTTTCCTATTCATTATTAAATTATCTTTAGATTATTCATACTTGTCATTGCTATTGAAAATCTCAGATCTGTGGTGTGAGTTATTAATGTTAAATTAATTTTTTGCAGCATGTTTGATGTTGGTGGCCAACGTGATGAACGCCGTAAATGGATCCAGTGCTTCAATGATGTTACTGCTATTATCTTCGTAACAGCATGCAGCTCCTATAATATGGTGCTACGAGAGGACCCAACACAAAACCGGCTGAGGGAATCACTAGATCTCTTCAAGAGCATCTGGAACAATAGGTACTACTCATTCCATCTGTGAGGTTGCGACCCTGACTTCCTCTCTGTCCTCTCATTTGGTGGAATCAGTGTTGAGATGAAGTCTTCAAACTCATAGCTCTTTCTGAAACAATTTCTTTATCTGTATGCCCTAATCTGGCCTTTAAGTGAAACTTATCTTGTATGGAACATGCACCATTCCATCTGTTCAGTTCCAAAGGAATTATTAATTTTAAAGCAATGCAAAAATTATGAATTTTGCAATATGTTTTGCTGTACTACTAACTTAGTGAATTGGGTTATGGCACCAGCCGTTGATGATGCAGATAAGAAGCTTAAAAGATATGTTATAGAGGGTTTGCCTTATAATATTGAAATTTATATGCCTAGAACTGCAATATCTATTTTGAGAGTTCTAAAATCCTCATACCCTTGCTCATTAATCTTGTGGGGTTTATTGTAGCATTATTATGTCTTCCTTGAGTTACAACATTTGCCTTCAATCGTTTCCATTTTAGATATGGATGAAATTAACTTTATTATTTATCAACAATTTCAGGTGGCTGCGAACTATCTCTGTGATTCTGTTCCTCAACAAGCAAGATCTGCTGGCAGAGAAAATTAAAGCAGGCAAATCCCGCTTGGAGGAATATTTTGCAGACTTTTCTCGTTAC
Organism: Aptinothrips rufus; assembly: GCA_902196195.1. Taxonomy (NCBI): domain Eukaryota; kingdom Metazoa; phylum Arthropoda; class Insecta; order Thysanoptera; family Thripidae; genus Aptinothrips; species Aptinothrips rufus. The sequence goes on along the minus strand of CABIKL010000086.1, from coordinate 8,109 downwards.
CAGACCCCAGTAGATGCAACATCAGAGCCCTCAGATCATCCAGAAGTGGTGAGGGCAAAGTACTTCATCAGGGATGAATTCTTGGTATGTATTTATGCTTTTCCTGAGTCTGAATCTTACTGCTTATACTTTTTTCGTTTGATTTTTTTATAATTCTTTCTTTGATTGGAATTTCAGCGTATTAGCACTGCTAGTGGTGATGGGAAACACTACTGCTATCCTCACTTCACATGTGCTGTGGATACAGAGAACATCCGCCGAGTGTTCAATGACTGCCGCGACATCATACAACGTATGCACCTACGTCAGTACGAGCTATTGTGATGGCCCGCAACCTCAATGCTGCCTGTGAATGCTAGTGAACTGAATGTATGTATGCATGTGACTTGATGGTTTTACTTTGTTGTCCCAATTTCTCACAAAATTTAGGTTACCGTGAGCAAATGTGATGTCATCAATTCAAAATTAATACCTGATCAAAGTTTTTCTTTTTCTCTAGTCACAGTTTTTATAGTACTGTTTTATGTTGTTGAGGGGGAGGGGGATGGATGGATCAATCAGTACATGATGTATCTATTTCTATGTATGCATGTACATGTATATGTGTACCCAAAGTATTGGTATATCTATACATGTGTATGTATATGTACATATGCTTGTAAGTAAAAAGGTATTTTGTGTGTGTGCCTGTATGTTACGCTGATATGATGTGTAAATGTGACATGTAAGATTTTTCTGATTTTTTTTTTAATTTTTTTTTTTTTAGCTTAATAATGAGTGATTGTGTATGTGATGAACCATCGATGGAGAGTGAAATGATTAAAAACAGGCAGAGGAAGAGATAGGCTGGCCTGATGTTTTGGCAGGCAGCGATAGGAAGAACCAAAGTGTATATAAGTCTTACCTCTTGTAATGTGAATGTGTGCATATTGGCTGGACTGTTCTCTTGTTATCTGTATTTGTATGTTTAATTTTCATGTCTATTTATTTTATCTTGCACAAAAATTGAAACATCACAAATATTTAATGAAGTAGTGTTCCTTGATATACCTAGCCAGGGTTCATCATAGCAAGCATATGAGTGGCATGAACATGAGTTGTTGTTTAGTCCTGAATCTGTGCTGGAAAGAGGCTTGCACATTTCTTTTTTTGAAATTGTTTTTGTTCATGAACAAATAATTTGAAACGTCTGACCTGGCTGAGAAAATTATATCAAGGTTCTTTTGCCAATGAAAATCATACATTTGAATTTGCACCTCTAATCAACAGAATTCAGCCAAGCGCAATCATCTTGAGACAGCTGTATCAACTCTTTCCATTGATAGCTAATGATCTTTGTCATATAACATGATGTATGGATTTTGTTGAATTTTGACGTGTTAAGGACTATTTTTGTCTCTGGTGTTGTCAGGGGTTTAGTCACTACTAATGCTTCAAGGAGTGATGTTTGAACAAAGATTTGCAATAATAGAAGATTGTTATTCTAACATCTGTTTTTACATGGAGCAGATAATTTTTTTACTTGGAAGACTTTTGACCTGTCTGAGGTCAGTTTTATGGTTGTCATTCAGACAAAGCATTGTTATCTGTTGGAGGTGTGCGTCAGTTTCATCTTTTCCTTCTGATTTAAGTTTAAGTTAAATTTTATGATCAACCTTCACTGCATCACAAACTCATTTGTATCATCTTTGGTTTGAAACTTGCCAGCTTGTATTAGTGCCATCCTTAACGTATTGAGGTGAGAGTTTCTAGAAGCAAGTTTCAATGTCAGATCATTGTGAGGATGTGACACGCTACCGTTAAACACGACAGAGAAGCAAGGCTGGACCAAACTTCATTAAATAAGTTGTCCCTAGGTAACATCTGTACCATTAGTCACCATGCTTTATTGTTATGGAAATCACAGAAATCCAAAGAAGAGTCAGTTTGGATGCTGTAGGTAATTCAGTTTGTTCCTGTGTGTTAATCAGTGCTAATTCAACTTCCATGTAGGATATAAAAGCTCAATATAACAAGGCAGTACTAACTTTTCAGTTTTCTGCATTGCACAGTAGCTCAATCAGTGCCAAACTGGGGTTTTCATTCATACCTGTGAGCTTTTGGTTATAACTTTCAGCATTCTCAGATTGACCTTAGACTTAAACGGTATCATCATTTTATTTTGTTTTATTTCTGCTCTGAGTGGACCGCAATGCACACCTTATTTTTATTTGGCTTCCACCTCTATGGTTTTGTAATCAATTAGAATTTGTTCTTTTACTTGAAGACCGCACAAGTCACATCTCTTCAACATCTCTGATAAACTTTTGTTAATCATGATATATTAACTGCCTTAAATCAATCAATGTACCCAAAAAATTTCAGTTAAAATTATGAAAGCGATTTTCTTGTTGCCTGAACTCTCTCCGTCCTTAAGTCGTGTGTGTGTGTGTGTGATTTAAGCCATCTTTCATTCTGATGCATTAATTTTATCTTTCTTTATAACATTGAATATTTATTGCAATGTGGGAGGAAAGGAACATAAGGAGACATTTTCACTGACAAGTTTTCAATAACATATTGTTGAAAATGCTGTATTTTTTTTGGTTCAAAATGTTTATACTTTTTTTGAAGGATTGTATCTTCTGATATGTGCTAGAATATGAGTACTCAGGTCTAAATGAGAGAAATGCTCTTCGGTGCAACTACTAGCAATAATTGTAAACCCAAATTGTAAATTTGTAATTGTAGCCCTTCTGAGTACTGATGCATTTGTCATTGCATCTTGTAGTAGAAATGATCATATGTTGATGTTAATTCTATGCTCCTCTTCAATTCATTCTCAGAAACTTCCTCAATTTTAAACCTGAAGATTTGGTCTGCTTTCCTTTCTAAAACTTACCTTCAAATTACTGTGCTTTTAATATTAATTGTGATTGTGAACTTGATAGATGTTGCCCAGTTTTGTTTGTCCTTATCCTGAGGGTTTATGTATGAAGAGTACATACATCATGGAATACATCCTTTCAAAAAATTTTACTTTTTATAGAACAGATACTTCTGTTTTTGTGGCGATACTAAAAATGTAGACAATGATGATTCTTTGCATTGAATTGGCAATTTAATAAGATTAGGATGAAGCCACAACACATTCCAGTTCAACAGAAAGGCTTGTGCTTGAACGTGAAACTTGTGGCATTTGTACAACATACTCATCATGCAAACCATGTACCTTCAGTTAGAATTCATTTTTCTAAAATGGTTCTTCCCATTCTTTTGCATGTTGTGAATCTGTACAGTACTTAGTATTAATTATACTATCTCGTTGATGTGAATTGTCTTCAGTCTAGGTTTCATTTGTGAGGCCAGCCCAAAAATTCATGAGCTTTTGGGGGCTTTATTTACATCTCGCCAAGTTTTCCAGTAATTCACAGAAGTTTGCATTAGTGAAATTGGGGCAAAATTTTGGAAATCATTTGTTCTTCACATAAGCATGTGCCTAGAAAAAGATCAATTTTCCTTCATTGTAATGAATTTCAGTCGTTTCTAAAAGTGAAGTTTCATGTGATAGAATGTATATTGTCTCATAAGATTCTTTATGTGGTTATTATCACACTAAATTTATTTATTGTCTATCATAAAGTTAAAATGAATTTTTATCAGCCCTGTGGATTAGTTTCTCTTTTGTCAGATTCATGCCAAAGGTCAAATATTTATAGCACAAACATTATAGGTCTGCGTTTAAGTTTGTATTGTTATTTTTATCATCTTCATTATCATTCTCATCTTTGTTATTATTAGTATTATATCTTTTATTTTTTATCATTGTTATTTGTCATCACGTTCACATCAGTCATTCATCTTTCTAAGAGATGTCCTCAATTCACTGAAGTTTGAAAGGTTGAGAAATGCTGTTAAACTGTGCAGACAGCCCTGCGATAAAACAGAAGACTTACTTGAGACTCTGGTTCTACTTCCAGGTGTTAATGAACTTCCTTCATTCAAATGGTGATCCTGTTTTTGCTTTCCTTTTTCAATTTTTTACTGTCGCTATGGAATTATACGGACTTTTTTTTAGTAAGAAGATATTGCATTAAGCTGCTGTTATGAGGATCAAAAAGGTTTTTCTGTTACAATAGGAAATTTTTTCATTGGAGTAGGGAATGTTGCAATGGTATCATTGCATGACGTATTAACGTTTTCAACCTATGGACCTGTGTACCCGTTATGTTTCTAAGGTCTGAGGTATATTGCTTCTTTTGTTACTATTGTGCTCTTGTTTTTCTACAGCTGTCATGACTTTGTTTTCCAAATTTTAAGTGTTGTGAATCTCTGGTAATAAAATTATTGCAAATGAAATCTGTTACCAGAAATAGGTCAAAGACTCAAAGTGTCGAAGATGCAGGTTGGAGTTCCCTCAATTATATTTCATTTGGTCCGCATTGTACTTGGATGTGATGAAGGACTTCTCTGAATTAAATGTCACTATCTGACTTAATTACTATTTCTATACTGTTGCAGTATGTGTTGTCATTTTAAATAACTAAAGTTGTCTTGTAAGACACATGTGAAAGCATTGTGTCAAAGATATCCTGCCGGTTGCATTTATTGCATAAGGCTTTTTCAAAAAAAATAATTATTTTATGTTATTGCATTGTGAGAGTTTTCTTAACCGTTGCTTGGTGTGCCATGGTTCATGCGTTGCAAACAGAGTGAATAAAGAGCATTGTGTGCATAATTACTCCATTGTTTTTGTTCTTTATCTCTTTTTCCCATTATCCTTCCATCATCTTAAGTGTACTTAAAACACTATTTATTTATTTTTCTGTTGCCATCCAGAATTTTAAAAACAATAACGAATAATATTTTGAAAATCGTAAGGTTTTGAGACATATTGCAGGCATTTATAAAAGTAAAATGCAAACAGATCCACGGTTTGTAGTAACACAGCGCAGAAATGCACCCGTTTTCCGGAAGACTGTCATCGAAGACGGGAGGTTTGTGTTGGGAATTCAATCGGCCTCAGGTCCGCATGGTGCTTTTGTTGGGTTCAGCACCCACCATATCTTGAAGCTTTATGGTTTTTTGAGTATAAATTTTCCTTGTATGGTGGCATGAGGGTCGCACCAAGCATTTTCTATTCTATGGCTGCATGAGTACCACATAAGGGTTTCCCTTCTGTGGTCTTTTGAGTATCATTGCACACGATAGATAGACTCCCTCTACGATGACTGCATGAGATTTGCCCTTCTATGGCTCCTTTTGTTGTATGATTTTCCCTTCTATGGCTGCAAGAGATTTCCCTTCTATGTTTTATTTCGATTTTCGATCTATGGCTGCATTTCGAGGGATGCACCAAGCACGGCCGCTCATCGGCATAGACTGGCGCCAGTCTCTGTGTCATAGATATAGAAAACACAGACAATGTTGTGTGCCGGCGCGGCGCCTCGTTGCGCTCGTTGGTCGGCACCTTGCTGTTGCTGAACGCCCTAAGTTATCCGCCTGCCAGCTTACTCCTGTAATACCTGTGTAATACCGAGAGAGATTTTCAGTTGTTTTGCTGTAATACCGACCGTGCCGACCCGCACAAGCTGCGGCCGAGTTTGTAATGTTATGCTCTCCAAGCGACAGGAGGCGCTGGCGTCGCCTGCCTCGGCTCGACTCTCGACTCTGCTTCTGCTCGGCTCGACTCAGTGTGCGAGCAGCCCTCGCCCCGGACGGCACACCCCTACGGCCCACCCTTCCGGCGCGCCGTCCCGCCGCGACCCGCCGTACCGCGCTCCACCCCGTTCGTCCGTCCGTCCGTCCGCCCAGCCAGCCCGGCAGGCCCTAGAAGGTTGCCCGCCGACACAACTGGACTGAAACTGACAGTGAGTATCTGTTGTCAGGCCGACCTGCCCGCAGTGCCCGCCACCCGCCACGTGCCCAGCGAGCCGCGGGCCGCGGCCTGGTAGGTGTTCTGGGTTAGCACGGCAGGGTTGAACCGGTTGAACTGAGCGGCCACAAGCATGTGGCGGCGTATAGTCAGACTGCTCCAAGTAGTAACTTGTAACGGTCGCTCCGTGTGTATTTGTTACGCATAGGCTCACAAACTAAATATATTGGTGACTCAAAACCCTGAAGTTGCACGAGATAAATATCAAACCTCGTGCAACGAAAGGTTGTCACGTCAAATCAAAGTTTAGTTTCGGAGCCTTTGCGTTACAATCGCATTTTTAGTCACTACCCCACTCCTCCCCAAACAACCTTTACAGGTTACTCCTTGGAGCAGCGCAGGACTATAGCAGCGGCTCACTCGCAGCTGCGCGCCGTGTGCATAATTGACGACGTGGTTGTGTGAGTACCCTGCTCGATGCATGCTATCAGAGGGCCTCTTCTCCCCCCACTCCTCCTCTCTTCCAGGGAGTTGTGTGTTGTCTGTTACGAGTTATAAACACCAAACTAGAATATATCACCTGCGCGCTCGGACGGGAGAGGCGGGAGCAGGGGTAGTAGGAGCATATGGGAGACTTTACGAGTAATGTCGAGGAGCACAGTCGGCACACACGTTCGTACGGTACGTCGCACGTCGCGTGGTGGCAGCTCAGCTCGGGACCCACAACGTGTTCAGCTGGAGTGGCTGGTCCTGGCGGCGTCGGCGGCGACGCTTCGAAAAAGCAACAAACAACACGTCTTACAGTCACAGTATTTCCCTTCCTATACGAGTGAGGTCCAGAGGTATAGGCAAACTCTCACGTCTCAACCTCGTCACACTCACTGGTGATGGTTGCCTACATACTAGGGTGACTAGCAAAAAAGAAGTCGTTAGGGTGCTTATAAATCATCATATTTCTCATTTTTAAAAAATGCAAAGTTATGCTTGCGAGTATGTTTATTTTTGAATTTAAAAAACTCTGCTCTTGAAATCTGCTAAAAACAGCGTTTCTTCATAAAGAAAACTCGAAAATTTCCGGAAATTTCATGCTTGGTGAAATTTGTGCATTATTTATTACTAGTACATAAGTCTCATGAAGAGCAATATTGTGTCCAGAAATTCCCAATTTTTCCGACACCCAGGGAAATTTGCAAAGGACTAAAAATCCTCATTGAAAATGAGTCATCACTGCGGGAGCGGCTCTACTTTACCTTCAAAGAAAGTACCTCTAAACAGTGCTTTAGGTGTTAGAAAAATGAGTTGCAAGGCGACTTTTTAGCGCGGCGCAGGGAATAATGCCAGTATCGATATAGAGTTCGACTTGCAGTAAATAATGAACAAGCCGTAAACAAAATAACTTGGTGTGTATTTACTTTATAACTTCAACTGAAATGACAAAATTAGCTTGTGATAAGGAATTAGTGCACAATAACACACTTTCCAACCGATCACGGGAGCGATGCAGGCTTGCCTACCCCACAGGCGACTTAGCGAAAAATACTGGCGCTAAGAAGTCGCCTTGAAAGTCGTTTTTCGCAACCGGCCAGTGAAGCGCGTTGCTCCTGGGGGATAGGCAACACCACTTTCAAAGTCTTCCTGGGCTGGCCTGCGCCGTGTGCGCCTGCTGGCTTGTATTTAGAAGCTTTCCCTTCCTCCTTTTTCGTGAAGGGTCGAGAGGTGCTTGCAGGGTGGTCGGAGCCAGCCCGCGCAAGCCAAGCTCTTGCAGGCGGGAGGAACTTCCGCGATTCGATCCCTCTAAAAGGCGCAGGCTGGTGCTACAGCAGATGAGGGTATACATGCCTCTGCCTCTACTCCGTCTCGTGAAGTGGAGAAGAGGAGAGGAGTTTCGCCCGCCTTCGAGGGGCCTCCAACCACCCTGCAGAATGGAGGGCAAGGGCATGCGACACCAAACATGCCCTGGAATTAAAATCAGATGACACTTTTTTTTTTCGACATCACAGCACGGTTTACGGTGTAAACTTTACACTGTGTAACAATACCAGTTTTGGAGAGACCTTCTCGAGAAACAGGGAAGAAGTATCAGCAGCTTTAGCATTTTTGGGCATAATTTTAAGACCCATGCCAGAATGATCAGGACACTCTATAATGTATTCCTACATAATACTCAAAACGAATCCCAAAATTTTTGGAAGTGGTATTCCTTCACCGCTGTTTCTCGGGAAGGGCTCCCCAAAACTCGTTTTTTTTTTTTTTTA
>CABIKL010000085.1:0-33046 GCA_902196195.1 Aptinothrips rufus | reverse complement strand
TCTCTCTCTCTCTCTCTCTCTCTCTCTCTCTCTCTCTCTCTCTCTCTCTCTCTCTCTCTCTCTCCCTCCCTCTCTCTTCGCCTGTTAGGTTCGAATACGTCTGTCTCCTTCTTTCCCGACCACTGGTAGCGGCCACGTGACCCTGCCTCGCATGCATCAATCAACATCAGTTACAAGATGTGACATTACTGTCTTTTCAAGACGACACGCAGTAGCTCAAATTGTAGGTAAACTTTTCGGTACAAAAAAAAATGATCAAAAGAAAAAGAAATCCCCAAAGGATCTGAAGCACATCGATGTACTTATATCAGCCATACTATTGAAAATGAAAGTATACTCACTTTTCGGCTGATAAAAAGATTACTGCCGAACAACGGTCTTCTGACCGAGCCAAACTTAGAGGTAGGCAACCCACTGTGCGGCCTCGTACGGCGGGACGGCTGTCAGTGGGCGCCCGTCAACTTAGCTCTTAGCTCTGCAGTGGAGGTGCGTTGGGCTGTGGCCCGGCTGGCTATAGGCCTCCACACGAACCTGTGCGTCGGACTGGTTGCCTAGGACCCTCATTACAAGGTGACTTGACTTGAAAAGCCGTGGGGCCACTACTGTAGGCTTCCTCCAGGTCATTCGACTAAATCCATACTGCCAAATCTGAAACAAGAAAGAAAAAGATATTAGGAAGCTCAGTTCTTTTTATAGCGATCCGATAGCGATTGTACTTTCTGTAAAGATTATTTTTCCCTGTTCTACAAAGCGCCTAGTAAAGAGTTCGTTTTACAACCTAAATTCTTCAAATTATAATTGCTTCCTAAGCAAACCATTCTGGTCATTTATTAAAATCGAAACCAACTAACAAAAATTCAATATTTTTATGAGAATGTATTGGCACATTGTGGGCCTGGTACTGTACTAATTTGGAACGACAGCGGGGAAGTACCAGGACGTCGACCGCGGCAGGCAGGAACGAGCAAATCGCGATGCATCTCGCAGAGAGGCCAGACGGTCGGGTCAGTCGCCCCGGGTTGTCGCAATGTCGCAGGTGGTGGTCGGTTGATAGACTTGATAAGTAACCAGAGTGAATCAGTCCTCGCAGGCCAGGGAGCTTAGCTCGTTATTGCCAGTTTATGTGCCAGCGAATCGTCTGTCTGTCCGTCTGTCTGACGGCGTTACTGTGCCCGCAACCAGCACCAACCACCATCACTTCGTATGCCCGATCACGGGCGATAGCCGAGGGAACAACAAACTGAATTATTACGCGCGTAGTAAACACAATAATACCGCGTTTTTCATCAAAATCTTGTGTTTTGAGTCAATTGATATAATTTTGAACGCATTTAGACGCCGTTTGTTCACTCAATGTGATTACACCCTTGTTAACGCTTTCAAAAATGTACGAGTTATTACGCAGTGAATTCCCCGTCGGCGATGTGTCGGGGGAAGAGAAATGGATGACGATCAGGGGGGCAAAGGAATCGATAGGGAAACGGGAAGAGAAGCAAAAACAGAGATGGAAAGAAGTATAGGAGACATGGCAATACAGCTGAGATAGCACAGAAGCAGAAACGGGAAAGTGGATGGGAACTGGGAACAAAAGGTGACGGACTCTAGAGCAAAGTTGCAAGGATCTATTCAAGAAAGAGAATATTGGGCGCGGCAGTCTTACAATTTTAATCGAACAGACCATTACTTGGTTAGTTTTCCTCAAAAGTTTTGGTCACATCAACTATATTGTCAGTCATATCTACCAACGTGTGCCTATTTATTTGGCAAATAATACGGCTTATGCACTTAAAACAAATACAACTTTGCTGATTTGAAACGATCTTTTTTTTTGGAGAGCATCCCGAGAGAAACATGAGTCGCGAGTGAGTCATGTTGCCGCCCTTCCCTCTGCTGGAGACAAAATAGTTCTGGCCTACTAACTCCTCCTACCTATCATCATTATCACCAACTGGCTATGGTTGAGGCCACGTGCCAAAAAGAGACGTCCACTCAGAACGGATAAACAACTCGTGTGGAGCGACAAGCGGCGTGCATCGCGCATCGCTCTACTGGCTTGTGCACAACCGATCCCGATGCAAAAAAAAAAATAAAGTGACTGTGGAACATTTCATACTAAAAGCAGCATCGAAAAAGTACATTAGAATTTGCGCCTCATTCAAAACAAAGAAAAAATTTGGGTCAGAAAATGTATTTATGGATTATCGCTATTACAATTATTTGAGTAGAAATCATAACCTACTGGGTCGATAATGTCAGAGGACTAATGCAGCAGAAGGTGATGAGATGCGCTGCAAAGTTTACGCTGTACCGATTCGTATCCCTCCCTTTGTCATTACCCTTCATCTACGTCTACTATCGTCGTTTCTCGCTGCTTCTTCTTCTTTTTCTTCACTTTACATCGCTTCGCGCACTTTGAGTCCCGCCTCATGACTAAAGCATGTTGTTTTCGTCAAACGTAAGCCACAAACCTGTCACGTGCAACATTACAGGCGCATTGCTATCGGAAGACGAGAGATCAGCCCGCAAGTCGCAAGAAAGCGCGAAGGTAACGCCACATCAATTTTTCATAGCTACAGCTGTTCGTGACGTCATTAGCAGCAAGCTGACAGCTGAAAAGAAGAAACAAACAAACACAAGCAAGATGGCGTAAGTGGCAGACAAAGAAGAGAGTATTTACTAGACGATTATTGTGCGATAACTTTTAGTTGCTCGACTGAATCTTCGTTCAGAACACACCTGTTGAACTGATTGAAATGCTGGATTTGGAATTAGTACCAGAGACATCGCTTGGGTGCGAGCAATGGGAGTTTATACTGGGTAAGTTATCAAACTAAAGATGGGCTAGGCCTAGGTAACAGATATTTTGCGTTTCAAATTTAAATTTCTTTCGATTCGTGACCTTCTGTTGATATGACAACATTTTATTCAGTTGAGCTGGATTATTTTGTTATTTATCTTTCCATGCATAACTAGCCCTGAATAACCTTGCCATTTTCATGTCAATTTTGATTGTGGCTTTTGTCAGTTCAGAAACCTTGGACTAACTGACATCAAAACAAACAAGGACCTGACTTAGACCTGTCAAAGTCGTGACCTATATTCAATAATCATTATGTATAAATAGTTTTTTTCTGAAGAAAAGATAATTTATTGTGATGCTCTCTTTTGTTTGAAAGGAATGCACTTTTCCCAAGCTATAGCAATCATACAATCTCAAGTGGGTATCATCAAAGGAGTACAAGTCCTATATAATGATCAGGTAAGCTTGTGAGATATGTTTGTGAAATTTTGACAGTGTGGTTGCACGTGTCCTGATTGCAACCTGCTGATTTCTAAATTGTACCTGAAGAACCAAAAGAAACAAACTTCTCATAAAATTTCTTATTTTCTTTTACCTTCAACTTATTTCATGTTTTTATTCATAATCTATCGAAAAGCAAGCTGCTTTTGATGGTTTTGAAGTGATCTTTTGTTGAAATACGTATCATCCATTCAGAATATTATTAAGTGAAAAATGTTTGTGTTCTGATGACAACTCTGATTCCTTTGTACAGAATCCCTTGAATGTTGATTTAATGATCAACTTACCACAAGATGGAATACGGTTGATCTTTGATCCTGTGGTTCAGAGGTTGAAGGTAATTTTTTGGGCTGTATTTAGAACTTCTTTATTTATTTTTGGATAATTTATTAATACAGTTTCTCAATCATATTTTGCTTTCATTTTACAGATAATTGAAATATATAATATGAAGATGACCAAATTAAAGTACTGGTAAGTTTTTCTTCTTTTGACTATGATAGTTTTTGCTTGTAGATCTTGCATTTTAATGTGTTTTGACCTTTTGTCTTTCATCTTTTCAGTGGGTTACAATTTAACTCCCCTGAAGTACCACCAAGTATCCAACAGATTGAACACTCTTTTGGAGCAACAAGACCTGGCGTATATGACTCAGAGAAACAACTTTTTGTCCTGAATTTCAGAGGCCTATCCTTTTGCTTCCCTGTGGAGTCCAAGTTTCAGGTAAGGTGATCTGTGCACCCACATGCATTATTTGATAGGAACTGTTGTGATAGGAATGTTCATGTTTATATCTTTGTGTCGTACAGCCGGGTTATGCACATGGCCTCGGCTCCCTGCAATTTCCAAATGGAGCTTCTCCAGTGGTCTCACGCACATGCATCTACGCTTGCAGTAACTTAGCTGAATGCAAAGCCCCCCCATTGCCTCTCTCATGCTATCACAATCAACTTTACTTGGAAGAGTGCCACATTCTTTCATCTTGCTCCACCAATAACGGTACAGGAGCTACTCGGGGTCTGCGCTTGCATCTCTTCACCCAAGGTACTGTGTCCTCAGTAATGTTTAACTATTATTCTTGGTTGTTTCTGATTGAAATGTTTTCTCATAGCAGACTGGACTGCATGCTCACTCATGTTCTAATTATTTTCAGGACCTTCAAGGGACATGGATCCCAAGAGACAAACACTAACTCGAGAAGTGTTATTCGGTGATACTTGCCAGGATGTAGCTGCTGCTCTTGGAGCTCCTTCTCGAGTCTTTTACAAAGCTGAGGACAAGATGAAGATACACAGCCCCAATGCTCATCGCCGTGTCACTGCCAGACGTTCAGACTTTTTCTACAACTACTTCACTCTTGGCATTGTGAGTTTTCTGCTTCTAGCCACTTATAATGAAGTACATTCTCACTAAGAGAATTAATCACCTTTTTGACGCCTTATTTCTTTCTTCAGGATGTCTTGTTCGATGCCAAAACACAGAAAGCCAAGAAGTTTGTCTTGCATACAAACTACCCAGGCCATTATAATTTTAACATGTAAGCATGTTTATGATTTTTATCATGCTTTCTATGTGACAAACAATTATCATGGTATGGAGAGAATCTAAACTTTAACATTGTCTTTATTTTCAGGTACCATCGGTGTGAATTCCAACTCAGCCTCACTCCCTCAAAGAGTCTCAAAAACAGCACCGGCGAACAGATAATTGAAAACTCTTCAGCTCCAGTAAAGGCAAGAGAAAAATTTTCATTTACGCTTTATTTAGAATGATAGTGGGCAGTTAAATCATGAATGATGCTCTTATAATTTTTCATTTTTTAGATCACAGCATACTCAAAATGGGATGCCATATCAGAGCAACTTAAACCATGTGAAAGACCAGTAGTTCTGACAAGGGCAAACTCCACCAATACCACAAATCCATTTGGATCAACATTCTGTTATGGCTATCAAGATATAATTTTTGAGGTAAATCTCAGGGCCAAAGATGGCAAATGAATGCAGTAGTATTCTTGTTGGTTACCCTGTTACTCTTCTTTTTCAGGTGATGGCTAACAACTACATAGCCTCTGTTACTTTGTACCAGACCGAAAAGACAGCCACTGATGTATGACAATGGCTTAATGCCAAGCACCTCTCTCAAGAGGGGCGATTCTGGCAGCACCGACAACATGAGAGGGCATAAAATTGGAAAAAAAGAAAATGTTAATTTCTTTATTCCCAGTTAAGTTAACTAGTTACATTTTCTCATGAAAAAAAAAGTCATTAAAACTTTCAAGAAATGGCCCACTTCAGGGAGTTTTAACTAAGCCAACCCTTGAGAGGCTACCCAAAAAAAAGTTAAGTGAGATCATCATGTGTGTCTCGATAACTGAATGGGTGAAGTGCAAGTGACTGAGCAGTGATGCAAGCACAAGTTGTGTGGATATCTCTGAAAATCAATTGAGAATCTCTCCATTGACCTAGTGGAGCTCTCATGGCATCATGTGAGAGCATGGAAGCAGGGCGTGGGGTGTACGCTGTAGCAATAACAATGAGGTATGTGTTTCTGAACTAAGATGTTTGGAAACTTTTAATGAACTCAAGTTTTGTGAATTCAATATCTTGAACATGTCTAACACTCTTTGGTGAAACAATTTTACAATATGATTTAGACATAGTATTATATATATGTATTGTATGTATGGCAATTAGAATTACTATGATACATATATCGGTTTTGGTTGGCCTTATCTGTAGTTTCATGATTGGATGCATATGGAGCTGAGAATTGATTGAACACGCTAAAGTAGTCCAATTTAGGGTGCATTTCATTCAGGAAACCATAATAACTTGACCAGAGATGGCTATTTGAGCTTGTTTGACACTGCACAAGAGAGCTTCTTCAAAAGTCTGTGTGATAACTTTTGTAATTTCGTTATATTCTTGTAGTGGTATGCAAAGCCTATGGCCTTACGTTGTTGTATCCCATGTGGAACTTCAGGTGAAGTTGGAACTCAGTGACATGGGCATTTTCATGTCGCATAGGGCATCAAGAAGTAGAGGTCATGAAAAGAGGAATATTTTGATACACACATTGTTATTGTTAAAGTGTTACATCCTGTCATGAAACATAACTCATTTTATGTAGCCACAACTTATTTCTTCTTTTTTTTTTTTTTTTAACTGACTATTTAGGCTTTGCTGTTCCTTGACTGTGGATGTAAATAACCCTATATATTTCATTTACTTTATCTGTGGATTTCCTACCAGAAATCAAATGGAAGTATTATGTCAATTTTAAGTTTCTTATTGTTACTCTTGGAACTTAATCCTGTTATCTTTCTTTTTAGTGTAAATGCCACGATCAATCTAATTTATTTTATTTATCCGTATTCTACGTCGTTACAACTCAGGGTTGTTACGTTATCTGTCACTGCCCCATACTTCCCAAGAAAAATTGTAAGTTTATGAAAAATTTTGTGAGAGGTATTGGTTTTAGTTATTTTTGTTATTATTTGTAAATGATCTTTTGTGTTGCTTGGATCAGCTACTATGGAGCAAAAGGAAAGCCTTTTTGAGTGTTTTTTGAGATTTGCTTCTGTTTTTCTGTTGGCTTTCCTTCTGGTCTTGTTATCAATCGGTATGTAGTTCGCAAGTGTACTAACATAGTTTTGATCTAACTGAAAGCAGCACTATGTGCACATCTGCTGAACTATGTATTGTTCAGTGCTATTAGAGGTTGGTTGGTCCGCTCTGAAATCCTTAAAATTGTACTATTATCTGTGTAGTAAATCACTAAACATACTTTACTCCATAGATTTTTACATTTTGTTTTTGCCGAAACGTTCCTTTATACAGTGACAGTAGGATTAATTTTTTTTTTAGATTGGGTGTCTTTTATGTCCACAGTGTTTGATTTTAAAGAAGGGGACTGTACCTTGTATATTAAGATGAAATGTACAGACTATTCTCATCAGAATATATTATTATTACCGAGGCGTAATTTGGCCTCTGTATGAAATATGATCTTTTTTGTTTAGAAAATATTATTTAGAGTAAAATCCTCTTAGTTTTATTTCCTCAGAAAATGTACTTTGCATACTCTATATGTGAAGGATAAAAGTCATTGGAATGAGATAGATTGTATGACTTAGCAAGTACTCTTAGCAGTATATTCTGTTCAGCCAATCAATTCTATCTAATAGTTTTTCTGATAAATTTGTACTTTTTCTGTAGAATGAAAGATTCTTTTTATTGTTGTTTCATAGGGATGTTAAGAGGTTTCTGCTGTGATTTATTACTTTGAGAATTTACTGTATGTTGTGATGCGAGGGTCACAAATGCTCATCTAAGACAAATTAATGCTTAGTGTCCGCTTAACTCTTCGAGTGTCACGTATATACCTTTTGTTGATGTTGGTGTGTCAAATACAACTCAATCTTATGTACAGATAGTATATGTTAGTCTTTGTTCAGTTATTGCCCTGATCTCCTATAGCAGCCCCAGTCTAGTCGAAATACCGGCTTCCACCACCTTGCTCTTTTATTAACTGTTGTAAAGTGTTGAAATTGTAGTGTCTCGTGCTGCATATTAATTCTTACCTGCAGAGAGCATCTACATTCTTGACAAAGCAGTAGCATAGTGACTTCTCGCGTCATTTGAATAAACTTTGTAGAAGAACATGAGAAGGGGATCAGGAATAATTCATCTGGTAAATAAAGAGCTATCTATGTTTGTACTACATTATCTGTCACAAAATCTGTGTGTAAATACCTATAAAGATTCTTCCTTCTTTATTTCGCAGATACCATGCTCCTTATCATTTTTTTTCTACTTCTCTGCATTTTGCTTTGACGATTTTGTATGATTGCTATTTGCAATGTTATTTTTCAGGGGCAAAGTACTTTACATTGGATATCAACTATTACTAAGTCTGTATATATTCAGGAAATATGAAGGAAGAGTGTTTTATAGTATATGTAGTCAGACCAGATTACGCTGATTGAATGCATTCAGCAAAATCCTTATGTCATTTTACCACTGTTTCCTCTTCTGAAGTGTTTTTGAGGTTTGTCACTATTTTGGCTTAGTTCTCTACAAGACTGTTCTGTTGAAGGCTTTTAAACAAAAATGCTTTCTTGGTAATACAATAATTGTCATGGTCAGACAGCCTTCAAGCTATCGCCATTTTGTTTTTTCAAGATCTGCTGTTTGTATGCTTTGAACTACATTATTTTCTATCAGTTTCAAATGAATCTTTTCCTGATTAATTTTTCTGCTAATCCTTTATCTGTTTCAATACAAGATATTATAACTGAGAAATGATATTTTCTCATTCCGCCACCAGGTAGTTTAATCTGATTTTGTGATGGCAATAGAGAAAGCAGAAAGCTAGAGGACAGAAGTTTGTAGTTTATGACTATTAGTTGTAGAAGGTACTCAGTACTCAACAACATTGAGAACCAATGAAGGTCAGTCTTGGCAAAGCTGATCCTTATCATATCACTGTAGAGATACCAATGAAGTGTGGAATGCGGGGTAGCACTCATTTTCATGTTTCACTTATTCTCAACAAAATTCTTTGGTTGAGATGTTGGTTAAAATTTTTGCATCTGTCTGATCGTGTAAAAATCCACCTTGAAAGACTGATTTCAGTTCATAAATTCAAATTAAATGATTGCCTTCTGTCTCCATATTCTTCCGGACAATTTATGTTTGAAATAAAAATATTTTTCGGGTTCAACTCATGTTGCTTTTTAACACACCCCATCATTTGTAACGAGGAAAGACCTCTATATGCCCCAAATAAACATTTGTTCACTACATGGCCTGAGGCTTGCAACAAGTGTAATGAATAATAGGCATTGATACACTATATAAGGAGTTACTCCTTTCAAAAAAACAGATTTAAAAAAAAGAGTTAAAATTGAGTTAAGTTGGATATATTGACTTTTTTTGAACACACATTTATCAAGCACTAAAACATAAAGATGTTCCTTCTATATCAGAAAATGTCAACAGCTCTCATTCTCTACACAGCAAAGTCAAATTCTTAAATGTTTATTGTACAAATGAGCACATTTAAAGTCGAAGAGAGTCGAAGAGACATAGAAGAACTTTAATAAAATCGAAACGTCAAACAAATAAAGCATATCACATGTTACTAAAGTGTACCTAGTGAATCTGTAACAATAACAAAGAAGTGCAAAAGAAATGAGAAAAGATAGAGTTTTATGATGAAATTTAAAATAATTGAAACAACTGTCACAATATTTAACATGACTCAACAAGAATAAGGAACACATCAAGAGATCGTCATTCATGGCACCTGCCCAACATTTGGTTTTGGCAATCACAGAATTGAGCTCTAATACTCACTAAAATAATATTCCTGCAGATTTGTATCTGTTAGTTCAAAAAGTGGAAATTTGCAATCATTTGCAAATTTGAATCACATTAATTATGACTGAGTCTCTTTTGCATAGAGAAAATGATGCAAACCAGCATAATACAAAAACAGGAGTTGCGTACAGGCTCCTCTTGCCAGTAGCACAATGGCTATAATACAAACGGCATGTGAAACAAGAGGATTTTAAGAAGCATTTGAGTATTAACAACGAACAATCCCGGTTTTCAGAGAAATCTCTTCTTGATTCAAGTGCACACCACCAACTATCAACAAGCAATAATGCAGGTACATTGAGGAAATGAAAGTTAAAACAAGGAAATTGGGCAGAAGAAAGGAAAGAGAAGAAGAAAATATAACACACTTATAACCGCCCCAGTATAATACTGAGAAAAGGACAAAACATCTAACACATGGCACACTGGTAATCTTTGTCAAGTTACTCAATATGCAAGCACTGGTAGTGTGATGTCAAGTAACCAAATGGAGTAAGGCCCCCTTCTTAAAGGCAAAAGTCCTTCCAATAAAAGAGAAAATGGTTATTAATCATCAGACTATTTCTCGGACAAAGAGATACATGTATATCTCTATCTTTCCAAAGATTAGTGACACAAAAAAAGAAAAAGAAAAGATAATAAGCTTGCCTAAAGATAAATTTAAAACTTTCAGTCGTCTTACAAAGAATGACTAATATTCAAAAGGCACTGGGAAATCAACATCACAGATAGCAAAATGCAGAGAAGGGTAACTCATATACCTCTTAATATCTAAATAAAGCATTCTTTAAAATCGACATTACAGTTCTCCCTATCTTTCAATACAAAAGAAATATTTGATAGCACTTTAAAAACACAGCAATAACACATATCTTCAACGCTAAGAAACAAGAAAATAAAAACTAACTACTAGGAAGGTCCTTGTATCCATAAAATTATGTCAGTGCACGAAGAGCTTACTTATAGCTCACTGACTAATCATGCTGACTGCAACAAATGATTTTCAAAGAAGAATTCTTAGCAGCAAAACTTATATACTTGTTTGGTTACTAGTTTTCTTAAAAGGGAAAAAGCGTAGTAGACACTTCAAATTTCACCATAATAAACAATTGTTTTATCAGTACAATGTTGTAAAAGAATAAACTTAGATAAAAATTAGCATTTGTCTTTCTATAATACAGATGCTTCAGGTTCTTTATCAATCAGTGGATGAGCCATTTCTACATCAAACTTTTGCTTATTTATATCTTCCACCTTTGCCACTGGATTCTGGGAGTACAAAATTGTAGCATATGATACAGTTACAATAGAAATGACAGTATTCAGGTAAATCGGGATACCGAAGAGAACAAAACATAAAATTGCAGAACATGTAAGTTCTATTGAACCTGTAAATGTTTTCATGATTGAATTCAGATTTCGAAGGAAGAAACTTGTAGTGATTCCTCCACCTGCATTATTAAGCATTAAAATGATGACACTTGGTACAAGCACAGCTGATAATGACTCGGAGGAGAAAGTCTCACTCAAAGGCTCACGGATCATAACCATTACAAGGTTACATATTATGGAATTCAAGTACATGAAGACATTCTGAATGAAGATATTTGCTGATGGAGATTCTTTCTTCAGCAGGTATTCATTGTAAACACCAGCCAAGCAAGAGCATGACATCTGAAAGGACAAATTTTTTAATTATCCACTGAATGAAATTTAAAAAAAAAATAATAATTTGGGATTGAGTGACATACTACCTGGAAGAGTAGAACAACAAAATTCCATTCCTTTCCAGCCAAACCACTAAATAAGTTATTAATGTTGCTGAAATCCATTTCTTTAATCATGCAGCCAACTGTCAAAAGGAGGAGTGATAACCACTGTTTTCCACTCAGTTTTTTCCTAAATATGACCTATAAAATTAAATAAGGTGCAAATGAATGACTGGAAGGAGTAGATCATATAATACACTAAAGGGTCATAAATGCTTAATTTACCTGATAGATAATTCCTGTAAGAGCAACACGAAGTTGTAAGAGCAAGTAATATGTTGTGGGGTCAAAAGCTGAGAGGCTAACAAAAGCCAAATTATTGTACAAACTGTACAAAAATGCTGGGACAAGATACAGCATACAGACTGGAAATAACAAGACGTTGAGAGGAGTCCACCAGTACATGATAGATGAATTATTGTGTTGTCTTGTAAAGCCGTGACCTACCTCTAAAATTCTTGAAGACTTCCGTAAACAGAGTTTTAATTCTGTGGCTACAAATCACAAAAGAGACACGCATTTTTGAATCAATGGTGTTATCATATAGTAATAATTCTTGCCTTATGGAGAACCAACATATTACACTTTATTTAAAATTACTTACTCTCTGCAAAACAGTGCAGATGTGATGATGAGTTTAATGAAGTCAGTGAAAAGAACTACTGTAAGCGTATTGTACGGGTAACTATTATCGGGTGACTGGGTCCACCTCACCAAAATTCCTGAAAATGAAAAACACAAAGCTATGACGAAAACAAAGTTTTGAGCTACAAAACGTAAAGCAGATAGAAAAATTAGAGGTAACCTTACAGTATAGTGGCTCAATCCTTAGACAGCTCATCAGCAACAATGCATTTTTAAAGGAGCGATCAGATTACGAGCCTCTATACTATGTAGTTACCAAACTAAGGACATCAAAACACAATAAAATCAATTATTTCAATTAAATAGAATTTGAAACCATACCTTGATTTGTGAAGAAGCCCACATATGCACCAAATATAACAACGCTGGCTCTTGTTGGGAAAAGTTCTGCCCATTTTATTTGCAGTGACATTATGAATGAGGTTATTGACGGATATTGTTTGACTAGGAATTTGACAGTAACCTCTCACGAACATAAAAGCTAGATATTGGAGATGAATCCAAACAAAAGGTCGAGGAAGATGAACACTTTCAACATCAAAGTGACAGTTCTTAAAATGTGTAAGTTGTGAAGGCTCCTGTCAAAACTGTGCTGTCAATTTCTGTTTTGCTCTTAATCTTCACGAATAAATCACGCCGTCTGTGAGTTTAAAAGTTAACGTGGCTGACTACATCGTTAAATCATTGACAGGCCCTTCGTTCCGACGGCAACTACTGATAAGGGCAAGAATCGCAATCGTGTGTACTCGGCACTCCCTAGCCTTGGGATAGCAGGAAGAGGGGCGTTTCTGCGCTAGCTCCGTTTCTCGCAACGTCTAACAAATGTAAGAGTGACAGGTACTTGTATGATCATAGAACTCACAACTTGCATTTCAGAAACAACAAAGCCTGTCAAAACGGACAATTTCAAATGATCAAGCCGAAACTTGTGGTTTGATTCTGTTTTATTGGAAACTTACCACATATGTTGCACTCCGCGTTATTACAAACTTTCGCGCCAGCGTAGATGTACTTTTTGTTTTTCTTCAACTGCAGCACAAACTGGAACAATAAGCAGTATGAAACAGTAAAATAGACAGAAAACGTGAAGTTCCTTAAGAAAATTCGCAGGTTACCTAGTTGAAAAGAGTGTTATGATTTTGTTGGTGGCAGGTGCTCTTTTTGAAAATGTTTTGACAGAGATATCGAGATATCTCGATGTTTGTTTGTTACCCTGGCCTCAAGACTTTTCTGCCTCTAGCCCTCTCTCTCTCTCTCTCTCTCGCTCTGCGCATTTCCCGCCAGAACCGTTGTTAGTCTTCGAAAATTTGCAACGTTCTTGTGAGATCTTGTGCTGTCTTAATTTTTTAAGAGTTTAAGAGGTCCACAGTTCGTGATTATGGTTGCTGATAAGAAGTCCGACAGGATGTATGTCTTGAAAAGAGGTGGGATTAGTGACGATTTTGTGTAAATATATGTTATAGACATATGTGAGTTATGCTCTGGAGCGGTTCGATCGGGTTCGATTTAACTCTTTCTTGTGAAATGTTAACGAAATTCATTCAGATTATTAGTGAATTTTTACTCTAAAGGGAATCTATCAAAATAATACTGGTTTTATTCAATTCTTACCAGCTGTCATTTTGATAAATTTGGCCATAATCACAATTTCGTATTTCTGACTTTCCCACCAAAATACTTCAATCAAAACTGCTCCATGTCGCCTGGTGCAGACATGCTAACATATTTATACCCCATCAATCCGTTCATTTCCAGCAGATTTGACGTGGATCTGTGTTCTTGTACACTGACGATTTGCAGAGTATGTTTAATGTGTGTAGAGGTTAAGACGATTGCGTTTCACATATCCCTTGGGTTCCTTCGTTGGACTCTACACTTAATCTTTTTTTTAAATAATGAATTTAACATAACTTTTATCTTTTGAATCTTCTAGAGCATTCATATGATACTTTGGATTAGTTTTGTTTAAAATTATGCCCTCATTCTCTCTCTTTGTGAACTAGTTGTAACTACTACTGCGTACTAATTGTACATGGGATTTTCAGGTGGTCGGAAGGAGGAGATCCACTTCGACAAAATTACATCAAGAATCCAGAAGCTCTGCTATGGATTGGATATGGAATACATCCACCCTGTAAGTTACTTCTCTCTCAGAACTTGGTTTGCTATATGTAGTATTAATTTCTGTCATTTTTATATCGCATTTCTTTTTCCAGACGCAAATCACACTTAAAGTCATCAATGGGCTGTACCCTGGAGTTACAACTGTTGAACTGGACAACCTTGCTGCTGAGACTGCAGCTACTATGACCACAAAGCACCCAGATTATGCAGTGTTGGCTGCTCGAATTGCTGTTTCTAATTTGCACAAAGAAACAAAGAAGACCTTCAGTGGTGCGTTGGGTGTTAACATTCTATCCCCTGTTCCTGTTTCAGTATCTTCCTTCTCTCAAGTTAATTATGTGTTCCAGAGGTGATGCATGATCTCTACAACATTGTCAATGAGTTCACTAACAAGAGATCTCCCATGATATCAGATTTTCATTACAATATCATTATGAAGAATGCAGAACAGTTGAACTCTGCTATTATTTATGACAGAGATTTTTCATACAACTATTTTGGCTTCAAGGTTTGCTTGCCTTCCATATAACTACTTCATTTGATTACTTACTTGTGGAGTGGTTTGTCAATGTCTGGTCTTTTTCAGACTCTTGAGAGGTCTTACCTATTAAGAATCGGTGGAAAAGTAGTTGAACGCCCTCAACATATGTTGATGAGAGTAGCTGTCGGTATTCATGGAGAAGACATTGATTCTACCATTGAGACTTACAATCTTCTATCTGAAAGGTACTTTACCCATGCTTCACCTACCCTTTTCAGTGCAGCAACACCTCGGCCTCAACTATCAAGGTATGTCAGCTTTGAGTTCTCATGTCATCCCATTTAAATTTTGCAGTTAAAATTGTTTAGATGAAATCTAATTTCAATCATTCTGTTCTAGTTGTTTCCTCCTTACAATGAAAGATGATAGTATTGAAGGCATCTATGATACCTTGAAGGACTGCGCATTGATCTCAAAGTCAGCTGGAGGAATAGGTGTCAACATCCATTGCATTCGTGCAAAAGGGAGCTACATTGCTGGAACCAATGGATCATCAAATGGGATCATTCCCATGCTTCGTGTTTATAACAATACTGCAAGATATGTTGATCAGGGTGGAAATAAGGTAACTTTTGATTGAAAGTGATTCAGCACTACTGTTTTGATCCTGCTGCTTTTTTTCCGGTATTCAAATTCTTGTTCTTTCCATTAGCGCCCTGGTGCATTTGCAATCTATTTGGAGCCATGGCATGCTGATGTCTTTGACTTCTTGGACCTGAAAAAGAATACTGGCAAGGAAGAAGTTAGAGCAAGGGATTTGTTCTATGCATTGTGGATTCCTGACTTGTTCATGCAGAGAGTTGAGAAAAATGAGAAGTGGAGTTTGATGTGCCCTCATCAATGTCCAGGACTTGCAGATTGCTGGGGAGAAGAGTTTGAAAAGCTTTACAAGCAGTTAGTACAATTCTTCATCTTTCTTGTTTCTCTCTCTTTTCTTCAGATTTCTTAATGTCTTTTTTTGTGGCAGGTATGAAGATGAAGGACGTTACATGAAGCAAGTCAATGCCCAACAGTTGTGGTTGGCCATCATTGAATCACAAGTGGAGACAGGCACACCTTTCATGCTTTACAAAGATGCCTGTAATCGGAAATCAAACCAACAGAATGTCGGGACCATCAAGTGCAGCAACCTCTGCACTGAGATTGTGGAGTACTCCTCTCCTGATGAAATTGCCGTGTGTAATCTTGCCTCAGTTGCTGTTAACATGTTTGTCAAGCCTGACAAAACATATGACTTCCAAAAACTGAAGGAGGTTACCAAGACTGTCACAAAGAATCTGAACAAAATTATTGAAGTGAACTATTACCCAGTTCAAGAGGTGGGGCATTTTTTTCTGTTAAGTTTGTTCATGAGATGTGCTATTTTTAATTACATATGCATGCTTATTAACACTCCTTTTTTTTAGGCACGCAACTCGAACATGCGCCACAGGCCTATTGGCATCGGAATTCAGGGTCTTGCAGATGCCTTCATTTTGATGAGACTGCCCTTTGAGAGCGAAAAAGCTCAAGAACTCAACACGAAAATTTTTGAGACACTGTATTATGCAGCTCTTGAAGCAAGTTGTGAGCTTGCTGAAAAGTTGGGTCCTTATGAGACATATGCTGGTTCTCCTGTCAGCAAAGGGGTGTGTGAGAAATTTTATTTAAAGTTAGTCTTTGATTCTAAATATGTGATGAAATAATTCCTCTGCAATTTTTGTTCTGTCATCAGATTTTGCAGCCAGATATGTGGAATGTGACTCCATCTAATCTGTGGAATTGGGATGAGTTGCGAAGCAAGATTGCCAAACATGGAGTTCGTAACTCGTTGCTGATTGCCCCAATGCCTACAGCTTCCACTGCCCAGATCTTGGGAAACAATGAGTCAATTGAGGCCTACACTTCAAACATTTACACCAGAAGGGTTTTGTCAGGAGAATTCCAGGTTTGTGCTGCTGAGTGCTGCATTTACAAAAATGTTCAATATATGATGATTTTTCTGCTCTTCAACAAGTTGTTTGATTAAAGGTTGTGAACCATCATCTCTTGAGGGATCTCACTGACTGTGGTTTATGGGATGATGATATGAAGAATGAGATCATTTCAAATGGAGGATCCATCCAGGTGCTTATTACTGATCGTGGCTTAAATGAAGTAATTGCATGAACTACTTTATGTGAAACTAAGTATCTTACTTTATCTGTCTGTAGGGAATTGAAAGGATTCCCATGGAAATCAGAGAGCTATACAAAACAGTGTGGGAAATTTCTCAGAAGACAGTCATTAAAATGGCCGCTGACAGAGGAGCATACATTGACCAATCTCAGTCTCTCAACATTCACATTGCTGAACCTAATTATGGAAAGCTTACATCAATGCATTTCCATGCCTGGAAATTGGTATGCTTCATCAAATTTTATATCTTCCGCTTGATATGCTATCTGTTTCCTAATGTAATAACTGTTTTGTTTATTTTAGGGTTTGAAAACCGGCATGTACTATTTGAGAACCAAGCCCGCTGCAAACGCCATTCAGTTCACAGTTGACAAGCAGAAGTTGGCTAAGAATTCTGGAGTAAATGGTTCACCCGCAACCAATGGAACGTCCAATGGAGTGAAGGACAATAGTGCTAATGTTGCAGCTATGGTTTGCTCATTGCAGAACAAAGATGATTGTCTGATGTGTGGATCATGAACGGGACCACTCAACCCTGTGTAAACTTTTATGCGATTTTTTAAAGTTTTGTGTAAATGAGTCATATGTATTTTCATGATGTGATCTGTTGCTGAGGGTTTCTGCAGTAAGCAAACTCTTTTTAAAATATACTTATGATGTTTGTATTTCTTATTGGTAGGTTTTGCATTTATTAAAAAAATTTAAACCAATATTTTTCATTAATTTATTTTTCATCCTTTGAAAGTTTGTTTTGGGTGAAGGACAACAGGGATGGGTGGGAAAAGGATAGGGATATTTGGCACTACAGCATATGGCTATGATTGGATTTTGACACTTTTTACAAAATATTCTCCACTCAACACAAATTGTCTATTCAATTTGTTACTCATCATTCACAGCTTAAATTCATTCACTCTATAGATATATATTTACACCTAAATTCATAATTTGTACACTTTTAAAACATCAGTACTTAAGTTCGGCTTTCCTGCGTAACATGGCATTGCAGGATTCACAGTTCAAAGTTATTTGAGCACTAAACACTGTAAGTCAGAACATTGAGCAAAGCAGGTTTACCTAAAGAAAAATTAAGTCAATATAGTGACTGAACTTGCAAACTCAGGGGCTTCATAGTATTTTCATGAGAAATTGATATTGGATCAGTTTTACTGGAAAATAAGGTAAATCAACGATTAACTTGACTTGATTCTGCCGCTTTGTTCTGAACTCATACTCAGCCTGACTTGCAGTTGTGCTCAATTAGCTATGGCCTCAGTTTTCAAAAGGACCACAATGGGCCCAGACTAGAGATGAGCTTGCATTGTTCAAGGTGCCTCTTCAAACAATGCACTTAATCTCAAAAAGTATGAGCCACCAAATTATGTTCTGTGTAGAACAACTCACAACTGAGAAAATAAAGTAATTGCTCATCAAATGCAAAAATGGAACATTTTCTATCAAAACATGTTTGATGATAAGTCTTCAATATTTGTTACCGTTAATAATTCAGAACAAAATTTAGTGGCTTAAAATAAAATAAAATACTGGTATCTAGGAGAAATTCTCTCACAATCAGGGGCAGTCTCCAATGTGCTACTAGGCATATGCCATCCAATATTTCATTATTTCTTTCACACTGCACCAGCGTCGAAGATTTCACAATAAAATAAATACTAAGTGAGGAACACTTCGTTACACGTACTCTTCGGAGGGTTTTGTTGGGGAAGTTGGAAGCCTAAGTGAAGCAGGAACTCTACCATTGACTGAGTCGGGTAGTTCTGCAATGTCTTTGAAGACCCCTACCAAACTTTGGAAGTTGGGGCCCCAGTTCAATAAGTAGTCCCACCCCAAGGCTGCCGTCGCTGACGGCGACAGGGGCCCGCCCATGTGCGTCGACAGATCGTCGTCGGAGGCGACTAGTGTACTAAGCGACCCGCGGAAGGACGAGTCGAAGCCGTCGTAGGACGGGGGCGGTGGGAGTGTCGTCTTCCCGGGGGAACTCCCCGTGTCCGTCGTCTCGTCCGCCTCCACTTCACTGAGTTTGGGGTAGAGGTCCCCTCTCCCGTCACCACTCACACTGTTGTTGTCGTACTCGATCTCAGAGCACGTGAACGAGTCGTTGCCACTCTCGTCGGTCGTGGTGGAGGAGTGGTTGTCGTCGAGGTCGTCCTGGTGGTGCAGGTGGTTGCGGTGGTGCGGCGTGGTGACCCGCCCGCTGCTCGAGCTCACCGCGTCCAGCGTGCTCACCAGGCTCGAGTTCCTGGGCTGCGAGTTAAACCTCTGGATCTCCTCCGCGGTGAGGCCGGCGCTGAGGCCGGCGGGGAGGCCAGCGGGGAGCCCACAGCCCGCGGCCAGCCCGTGGGCCGAGGCGGGCAGGTCGGGCGCGGTGGGCTTGCGTGAGCCCGAGCTGCTGTGCCCGCTCAGCTGCGACATGACGGGCGAGTTGAGCGAGCGCTCCGAGTTGGAGTGCAGCACGTCCTTGCCCACGCCGCCCGACGAGGAGGTGGTGGCGAGCAGCGCCGACTGCAGCGGCTTCCCGGAGATGTCCTGCAGCGTCAGGATCCTGGGCTGCTGCGAGGACACCTCCGAGCTGGGCGAGAGGCGAGCCAGCGGCGTGCTCTGGTGCTGCAGGCGGCCGCCCACGCCGCCGCCGTGGCCCTGGCCGCCGCTGTTGGCGACGGAGGGCGAGTTCACCCTGGAGGCGGGTGCGTGAGGCGGGCCGTGGGGCGGGCCGTGGGGCGGGCCGTGGGGCGGGCCGTGCGGGGGGCCGGGCGGCAGCACCATGGAGCGGGGCGAGTCCCTGCTGGGGTGCTGCAGGAAGGGCGAGTGCCGGTGCGCCGCCTGCAGCGCGGCCTGCTGCTGCATGTGCTTGTGGTGGTACGAGGCCGGCGACGGGATGCGCCCCGAGTGGGGCCCGTGGGGGCCGTGGGGGCCGCCATGGGGGCCGCCGTGAGGGCCGCCGTGAGCGGACGGTGCGGGGCTCGCCTTGTACTTGCGCGCGCCGTCCCGGTAGCCCTTGTAGTGGTACACGATGTCGATGTCGGACGGTGCGATCGAACTCGCGTTCTCCAGGTCGTAGTGCTCGGGCAGGTCGGGGTCCATGCTGGTCTCGTGGGAGGGGTGCGGCGGCAGCGGGGGTAGGGGCGGCGACTTGCCCACCACCTCTCGCTCGATGATGTCGGGTCGCTGAGGCTGCGGTCGCTGGTGCTCCAGGTCGCGCTCCTTGTACTTCTTGGCGACGAGCTCGGGGTGGTGCGCGCGAAGCAGATCGCCCGTCACGCCGTCCACCGCGTGCAGGCGGCCGAGGTCACCGGGCACTCCTTGGAGCAGTCTGCAACGGAACAAACACGGTGATAAACTATGACAATGATACGCTCATGGATGCACCTCAGCCCTTGGCCTTGGCCTTGGCCTGCACTTACCCTCCGGCAGTGACTAGAGTGGTGCCGCCGTTCTGCTTGGGGACTGGCGATCCGCCATGGCCGCCGCCCTTCTCCTTGTTGTGCCTGCGCAGCCGGAAGACGACGAACGACACCAGGATGGCGACCAGCAGGATGACGAAGAATACGATGACGAGCGTGATGCCGATTGAGAGCGGGTCGGGCGCGGCGGCCGCTCCCACGCCGATGGGCCCCGCGCAGCCAGGCCACACCTTGCCGTGCGTCGTGACGCTCCTCAGCACGGAGCCCGACCCGTTCAGCGGCTGCACCTCCGCGTTGATGCTCAAGTTGGCGATGCAGCCCTCGAACCCTATGAGTCAGGAAGGAACACCAAGGTCGGTTAGGATATATGTTTGAAGTTTCGCTCTAGTGTAAGATATTTTTTCTTTCTAAAAGCTAGGATCAGACCGAGGGTGAGAAATAACTGTCAAATAGTGCACAAATAAACACTGTAAAAAGGAATCCGAGTTTTGGGAAGGCCTCCCTGGGGTGAAGAACCACTCAAATTGGGAGAAAATCTCAGGAGAATCTCCACAATCAGGAAAAATTTTCTTGTCTTGGGTAGTTCTTCGCACGTCTGTTTCAGGTAGGCCCTTCTCAAGACTCGCATGCATTTTTACAGTGGAACTGGGGAACAAGTCACGCCACCTCCAGCAATAATGTGAATACTCCGCGCTCACAGAGACTCTAGCCTGCCGAGACGGAGGAGGCTCGTGAGTTAGAACATGATGAGCGTTTGTGTTAGCGCTTCTGTCTCTTTGTTCATGACCCTCCTCATGCTTTCCAACAATGAACATTTTCTACCCCCGTGAGCGTACTTCTCGCCGGCCAAAACTCCGGAGAGTTCGGCGACTTTTCGCCTCCTCCTCATCCTTACAGTTCGAGCTCTCGTGGTGTGCCGGGCGGGATATCACTGCCTCCCCCACAAAAAATCAAAAGTACGTGTTCCTGGTGCAGCAGCCCCGGACACTTCTTCCCGGACTGCCCCGCCGAGCCCCAAAGACGACAAGCCTTGGGTCCCCGCCGGTGCGGCCCGCACTCCAGCCAGCAGGGTGACTGCCATTGCTGCCATCCCCTTCCTCGTGAACGAGTGCTCTTGGCTTCTCATTCTGACGGGAAGCTGGCGACCGTGAACAACCACCCCCTCTTCCCGGTCCGCCCTTGCCACCGTTAAGCCAACACGCTGTCAAACAGTTCGCTTGACATTTTTCTTTTCAATGTTGAAAATTCTCATCCATTAGATCCATTTTAAAAACTTCTATGTTGAGCTGTCCCGTTGGGAAATTGCGCGTGAATAAATGAATTGATCCACATCTGAAGTACATAGGAAGGTCAGGGAAAATATATGATTATAGCGACTGATTCTTGGAAACAGGGGGTAAACTTCGATAATCAATAGTAATAACTGAATTATCACGTAATAATAATCGAATAGGACCTGACTTGCACAATGATCATTCTACTTGAAGGATCCCACGAAATTTGTCCAGAAGTGTGAGTTATTTATTCTAGCATTGCATTTTTTACACCCCTGGTGATCGTACAACATTTCGCTCTTTGACCCTCCCTCCACTTCCAGGACCTTGAGATCATCATGCGAGGTCTCACCTTGGGGAAGGTCGGGCGCGTGGAAGGTGTCTCTCACGGCTCCGCCGACGGACAGGATCGTCAGGTAGGGGTCCAGGAAGTCGTGGACTCCGTTGGAGTCGAGCTCGTCTCCCGCCCGCTTGCCATCCAGGAACAGTCTGAGCGCGCGGCCCCGCGACTCCAGGGTGACGTTGTGCCAGCGGCCGTCGTTCAGCGGCTCCCAGTCGGACACCGTCATGTTGACCGGCGACCCGGCGGCCCCAGCGCGCGACACGTACACCAGGACACCGGCGCGGAGCTGCAGACAGCAACACACCAGACCTTCAGCCACTCAACGCACAGTTACACAGTTGCAAATCCAATTTGTTCAATAATTTCAAAATAAACTTTTAAGGAAATTATGTAGTTTGTGAGGGTTGTCACAAGAACGTAAAAGCACTTGCACAGACGACTGCTGCGAAATATCAGTTGCATTTTTCTTCACGAACAAGGCGGCCCAAAAATTGGACTTTTCACTATCTAGATCTAGATCAAAACGATGCTGAAATGACATCATGGGGAGTTCCTGCGACGTATCTTTAAAACGTTTTAAGACATGTACCTGATGTATTATGAAGGTTTTTTGAACGTGTTGGGGCAGTTTATAGGGGGATCCTTTGACGAATTTGAAAAATGGACGTCAAGTTTTACGTTTTGAAGATATGTTTGGAGGTGGTTTGAACGTCTTTTTTAACCATTAAACTCCTTTTCGCCGCCATTTGCTGTACGCCGGTGGGCCCCAGGAACGGACTCGGGAAAATGCGAGTGGGATGGAGTCTTCTGCAGTGTGTGTGAGCGCGAGGCGGACAGGTGAGAAGGGATCCGCGCCCTGGCATCTCTCTCGCACTCACACACACTCCATAAGACTCCATCCCACTCGCACGTCCCCCAGTCCATTGGCCCCCCCGCCCGATGGGCTCTGACAGGTCGTCGCGTCACGCACCTGGATGGCGGTGAAGTCCTTGCTGGAGGCGGCGTACAGGATGAGGCCGTCCTTGCGCACGGTGCGGAACATGAGGCTGAGGACCTTGGAGTGGCGGGCGGCGGCGGGCTTGTCCTGCCAGCGCGTCGAGCCGCGGTACACCTGGTCCAGCAGCTGCATGCGGCGGTGCATCTCCGAGACGTGGAAGGAGAGGAAGGCGCCGTCCGTGAGCGTGGCCGGCTGCAGGCTCTCGCCGCAGTCCGGGGCCAGCAGGCGCGCCGGGCCGCACTCGCAGGACACCGTCGTCCACCGGTCCACGCACGAGCCCTGGGGGCCGCACCTGGGCGCCGACCGGGCCTCCGAAGAGGACTCCAGCAGCTCCTCGCTGGACAGAGAAGAGACCCTTTGGTGAGGAGATGAGGACGAGAGGAACAAACAGAGGCGGATTGGGGCGTCGAGTAGCAGTGACATTTTTCCGAAAAAATTAAGGGAATAACATATCGAAAAATCAAATCCAGGAATTATGAGATTGTTTCTATGTGTCCCATCAAAACTTACGACCGGACGTTCTCTCCCTAGCACATGCTCCCTCGCAAGAAGTATCATCAGGTGTGTGAACACAAGCTCGTCAGAAATTTAAGAAGAGAGGAAATTTGGTTCCTTTTGCTCCCGACAGTGACAGTTTCTCATACTTTCCCCACGCTTTCATGGGCACTCCCATCCTCCCGTGCACTCTTTATTCACAATATTGTCATATTTGTATAAAATTAGTTCTCACTCATGAACCAATCAATTGCCAAACTTTTAAAGTTTGCGAGGGATCTGCGACCCAGAGTATTCCTTGTACGCGCGAACCCGTGGAATTACGTATTCCATTTTCCACGATTTAGGACTAGGACAAAATGTCCTCTCTTTGCTATTTTTTGTGCATTTTTTGGAAAATTTGATGGAATATAGTGGGATATATTCCAAGTATTCTCTTGTATTCCAAGGAGGAATGTATTCCTCGAACAGATTTTCTAGTAGTTGCAGACCCCTCGAAAGCTTGCTTGTTTCGTTGTGCCTTACCTGTCTGCCTGTGGCCCGGAGCCGAGCCTGGAGCCGAGCCTGGAGCACACGGAGCCGGCTCGCCCGCACGTCGCCTCCACTCCCCTGGCGTGCAGCGGGCTGCTGAGGTTGAGCAGGCGGCCGTTGACGGCCACGCTGTGGACGCAGCCCACGAAGTCGTCGTTGGAGACCTGGCCGGGCCGCTCCAGCACCGGGTCCGCGCCGTTCAGCCCACCCACCAGCATCGGGTTGCCGTTGAAGTTGAGGGTGCTGCAACCAAACGCATACCGCCATCAGTTCATCATCTCCTTTTGGAAGTCAGTTGTTTCGTGGGAAGCGTTCCAGTCGTGTCTCAAAATAAAGTCAGATGCCAATTGCGGTCTTTCCTAAACCTAAACCACCTCGATTTTACATCAATCTGAAATTCGAATACTGGAACTTAGCAAAGGTTGGTGGTTATGAATGATTCTTGATGGCAATACTTCACTCTACGCAACAGTGGAAAGTAGAACAATCCGATACATCCTTCCTTACCATTACACTGTGAAAAAGAATACCGGTTTTGGCGAGCTCTTCCCAAGAAACAGGGGTGAAGTAGGCTGACATCAGTTTCGGAATTTTAGGGGCTCATTTTGAGGAATATGTAGAAATGTATTTTAGAGTGTACTGAAGCTGAAGCTTAACATGACTCCAAAAAGTTCCAAAACTGATGTTACTTTCCCCTGTTTCGCGGGTAGGGCTCCCCAAAACTGATTTTTTTTTTTAAAGTGTAGCGGCAACCATATTTCTTACTGCTGCGTTTGCTCATGGCGTTGCGTTCTATGCGACCGATAAACAGTTCATTCATCACGATTGTGCTACCAATGTCTATCAAGGAGAGGAGAAAGGAGAGGAGAAACTACGGTCTGTCTCACAGTAGGTATCTCCACTCGCTCCAGAGATTCTGCGTACTCACCCAGTGATGCCGACGTCGGCGGCGTAGCAGGACTCGTCGTCCGGGCGGCACTCGAGGCAGGTGTCCCCGTTGTCGGTGCAGGCGGCCACGCTGAGCGAGACGACGCGGCCGTTGCGAGTGGCGGTGACCTTGTGCCAGGCGCCGTCCGCCAGGGTCCTGGAGCTGGACGGCGACACCGAGAGGCTGGAGATGGCCGTCCTGGCGCCGCCGAACGAGAACACCGCGCGGCCGCCCACCAACTCCAGGGCGACGAAGTCCGACCGGCCGCCCGTCTGCGCGCCGTAGTTGTACACCAGCAGCGCGTCCGGCTTGGAGCTGGCGAACACCACCGAGATGTCGTTCGTGGAGGCGTCGAGCGAGGGGAACGCGGCGTAGGACAGCTCCCTGAAGCCGTAGGTGGACCGCTCGCAGTGCCGGCCGTAGCGGCCGTCCGGGCAGGTGCAGCGGTAGCCGGGCTTGAGCGACACGCACACCCCGCCGAAGAGGCACGGGTTGGGGCGACACGAGTCGGCCACCGCCTCGCACTGGCTGCCGCGGAAGCCGGGCCGGCACAGGCAGAAGAAGCTGGCGCCGTCCGGACTCTGGCGACAGGAGCCGCCGTTGCGGCAGGGGTTGTCGTGGCACGCGTCGCCGCGCTCGAGCTCGCAGTGCCGGCCCTCCGCGTGGCTCGGACACACGCACTGGAAGTCGGCGCCCTGCCGGCGACACGTCCCGCCCGCGCGGCACGGGTTGGGCGCGCACGGGTCCTGGCGGCGGTCGCAGCGCGGGCCCGTGAAGCCGTCCGCGCACCGGCACTGCACCTCGAGCCGCACGGCGGGGGCCGTCAGGATGAGCCGGGGGCTGTCGATGGTCCGCGCCGCGTCCAGGACGCGCAGCACCTCCGAGCAGACCGAGCCGTTGTGGCAGGCCGCGCGCTGGCAGGGCGAGTAGCCCAGGGCGAGGGGCCGGGCCAGCAGCTTGTGGAGCACGTCCTGCTTGTGGAGCAGCGTCTGCAGCACGGCCGAGCGGCTGTGGTACGCCCGCGCGCCGCGCGCCGCCACCGCCACCTCCACGCCGTCGTCGCGCTCCAGCAGGGAGTAGGCGAGCACCACGTCGTCCGGCTGCAGCGCCGACTTGAGCACGTCCACGAAGGCCTTGTAGTGGTGGGCGAGGAAGGCGGGGGCGGTCATGTTGTCGACGCGCACCGTCACGCTGTTGTCGACCGTGTCGTTGTCGACGGCCTGGAACTCGACCGTTACCGTCGACACGACGTCCGGGTGCACGCCGTCGTTGCCGTAGACGCTGAGCGAGTAGGCGTTGCCCGGGTGGACGCGCGCCGCGTGCAGGTGGCAGGCCGTGGGGATGGAGAGGACCCCCCGCGACGACGCGCCGGACAGGATCTTGCAGCGGTACTCGCCCGTCGCGTCCGGGTCGTTGGGACGCACGTCCGCGATGAGCCCCAGCGGCGCGGAGAGCGCGGCCGGCAGCGAGTACACCAGCAGGTGCGCCGTACGCGGCGTCGACGGGCTGTCGTTCTGGTCCAGCACGGTGACGGTGAGCGGATGCTGCGCGCGCAGTGGGGGGCTGCCGCTGTCCTCCACCTCCACCTGCACAGAGTCAGTGCGTTACAAACTGCTGGTGCCCACACTGTTAAAACCTTACACAGGATTGTAAGCGCACGTTATGCGTTATACGAAGAAAATCCTTTGTTGTATGTTCTTATGCGTAGAAATTTTTTTCGTAAGTTTACGTATGCTTAAAATCCTTCGAAATAAGAAAATCCTTCTTATCGTAAGACGAAGCAATCCTACTTAAGATTTTAATAGTACAAAGGTCATACATTTGTGAATTGCAACTTCATTTTGACATCAATATGGATTGTTGCCGTCTGCCGTTCTGTCTGGTTCAGTAAAACCAAATTTCGAAACTATAAAAGATATAATTCGATAGCATTATGATTTGTTTTTCCTAACAGATCAATACTAGCTTCAAGTGAAATTGAACAAAAGTTTTCAAAAATAGAAGTATTTGTTGTTAAATTTAGTTTGAGTGAGTGTTAATAATTTCATCGAGAGTGCATGTTAATTTCCAAAACCAAAACTCAAAATTTGTAAAATGTATTTCTAAAATTTATTTTTAAAATCCTATTGGGGCGCTACTTACGATGAGCTCCAGCTTGTCGGTGGTCTCCCTGTCGATGCTGCGCGTCGTCCTGAGGAGGCCGGTGCTCCTGTCTAGAGCGACCAGGTCCCGGTGCTTGCCGCCCACCAGGCGGTACTTGAAGGGCGCGCCGTTGGGGGGCAGGTCCGCGTCCGAGGCGCGCAGCACCATGATGCTGGTGCCGGCCGGCTCGTTCTCCGACACGTAGCCCGCCACGGCCTGCGGCTCGAACCTGGGAGCGTTGTCGTTCACGTCCTCGACCAGGATGCGGACCACCGTGGTGCCCGTCTCGGGGGGCGAGCCCGTGTCGACGGCGCCCACCGTGATGGTGTAGGCCGACACCGCCTCCCGGTCCAAGGGCAGCGTGGTCTCCAGGTCGCCGCTCTGGGGGTCCACCTGCAACGGAAAGCAAGGGGTCGTTCAAAAATTACGTAAGACAAAACTGGGCTCTTTTTGGCCCCCTCCCCTCCCCTTCGTAAGGCGAATAACCTAACCTCACCATGCTTTCGGGACAGGACCATATGGCAGGCTCGAACCCCCTACCACCCCCTAAGAGCCTTAAGTAATTTGTGGACAGCCCCCAAGAACATCGTCATACTGAACGGCTGAGCAGAGCTAACAGGCTGCACGTATTTCAGAAGACAAGTCCAAACAACTGCTAAAGAAGGACAGTCCTGAGCTGACCAAAGTTACCAAATCATCTGAATCGTATCCGTCAGTCGCGTTGTGACAACCGCTCCCCGAACCTTCCCTAAACTAGGCCTACAAGCTGGGTTACTGCTAGCAAGCGACTACTGGTAATATCCATACACTCATAAATTTATCTGGGTAAGGCCTTTATAAATGTAATAGATATTGGTTTTAAAAGAAGTATCTAAATTAGATAATAGATACAGAATTTTTTTCTGAATGCCTCACGTAGCAGATCCTTTACAATACTTTTATCTAGATGCAGTTCTTCCGAGTTCTTCCCATCACTGACCCGTGAACAAAGGTCAATACCTACCTGTCTCCAGTTTTAAGGTCAATATTTCCAAGTTCAGAATCGTCTCACAGCCTCTCCCTGTTTGTAGCGTCTCTCCGCCCGTTCCTTACCTTGAAGGCGTGTGCTCCGTTGCCGCCGATGATGGAGTAGCTGAACTGGTTGTTCTGCGTGCGCACGTCCTTGTCGACGGCCCTGACGGTGGCGATGAGGGTGCCGGGGCTGGCGGACTCGGACACCTGCGCCTCGTAGACGGCCTGCAGGAACTCGGGCGGGTCGTTGCCGTCCTGGATGGAGACGATGACCTGCGCCTCGTCCGTGTCGTTGCCCTTGAT
Organism: Aptinothrips rufus; assembly: GCA_902196195.1. NCBI lineage: Eukaryota > Metazoa > Arthropoda > Insecta > Thysanoptera > Thripidae > Aptinothrips > Aptinothrips rufus. The sequence continues at coordinate 4,677 of CABIKL010000085.1, read as the reverse complement.
GGAGCCGGCGTTCTTGGCCATGACGGTGAGCACCACCCGGTTCTGCGTCTCGCGGTCCAGGCCTCGGGACACCGTCACGACGCCCGTCTCGGGCGCGATGCTGAAGCCGCGGTCGTTGCTGGAGCCGACGAGGAGGTAGTAGACCTTGCTGTCGTCGCCCTGGTCCTGGTCCGTGGCCTGGATCATGCCCACGCTCGTGCCCACCTCCGCCGACTCGGACACGTCCAGGTGAAAGACGGGCTGCACGAAGCGCGGGTAGAACTCGTTGACGCCCGTGATGTGCACAACCAGCTTGGCCGAGCCGTACTGCGCCGAGTCCGGGTTGGAGGCCAGGATGTCCAGCGTGTAGAGGGTCTTCTCCTCGTAGTCGAAGCTCACCTTGGTGGTGACGTCGCCCGTCTTGGGGTTCATCTCGAACACGTCCTTGCCGGTGCCGCCCACGATGGAGTAGTGTATGATGGCGTTCTTCGGGGAGTCGACGTCGCGCGCCTTGGCCTGGAACACGAATGTCCGCGGCGGCGAGTTCTCCGCGATGCTGGCCTCGTAGCTCGTCTGGTTGAAGGTGGGCGCGTTGTCGTTGATGTCGGTCAGCATGACAGTGAGCAGGGCGGTGGCCTGCTTCGCCTCGAAGCCCAGGTCCGTGGCCGTGATGTTCAGGTGGTACTCCGGGACCGTGTCGTAGTCCAGGGCCTTCACGATGGAGACCACGCCGCTCGTCTTGTGGATGGCGAACTCCCCGTTGTCGTTGCCGCTCGAGATCGCGTAGTGCACCATGCCGTTGGGCCCCACGTCGGCGTCCTCCGCCGTGACTGTCAGGATGGTGGCCCCGACGGGCTCGTTCTCCGGTACGAACACCTGCGAGCTGGGCGCCTTGAACACGGGGCTGTACTGGTTCTGCCCGGTGACCACCAGGGTCACGACGGCCGTGTCGTGCTGCGGGGGGACCCCCTTGTCCACGGCGCGCACCGTCAGCGAGTAGGTCTGCAGCAGGCGGCCCGCGCCCTGCAGGGACTGCGCCAGGGTCACCCGCCCCGTGCTCTTCTCCACGTTGAACAGCTCCGAGCCGTTGCCGCCCACCTTGAGGTACTCGAGCTCCGCGTTCACGCCGAAGTCCGCCTCGTCCTTGGCGGCGAGCCGCAGGATGTTCTTGCCTACATGGGCGTTCTCCGGCACGGGCGAGAAGTACGTCTTCTGGCTGAAGGTGGGCGCGTTGTTGTTGGCGTCCACCACGTTCACAGTCACCAGGCACTCGGACGACATGGGCGGCTTGCCGTTGTCCGTCGCCAGGATGGTGAGCGGGTACTGGTTCTCCGGGGACCACTCCAGCGTCGTGTACTTGTACTTGAGGCTGCGCTTGGAGAGCAGCTCGCCGCTGGCCGGGTCCACGCTGAACAGGTCCGAGGGGTGCTTGAGCGAGTACGAGATGACCGAGTTGGGGCCCTGCTTGTCCCTGTCCGACGCGATCACCTGGCCGACGAACGCGACGCTGCGCTGCAGCTCAGGGAAGTTGAACGAGTAGTACGAGTGCTCGAACTCGGGGGCGTTGTCGTTGAGGTCCTGGATGGTGATGGTGAGGGGCGTCTCCTGGCGCCAGGCGCCGTCCAGCGCCGCCACCTTCAGCACGTACTCGTCCTGCTGCTCGCGGTCCAGCGGCCCCGCCACCGTCACGTTCCCGCTCACCGGGTCGATGGCGAACTTCTCGCTCGGGTTCTCCGTGAAGCTGTACGTCGCGTTGGCGTTCTCCCCCACGTCCAGGTCCGAGCTCGTCACCCGGATGACGAACGTGCCGACCTCCGAGTTCTCCGTCACGTTGACGCTGAACAGGCGCGAGAAGCGGGGCGGGTTGTCGTTCTTGTCGAGGACCGTGACCACGACCGTCGCGCTGCCCGTGAGCTGCGGCTTCCCCTGGTCCACGGCCTCCACCTGCAGCTGGTAGGCGGCCACAGCCTCCCGGTCCAGCCGCGTCTTGGTGAAGATCTCTCCCGAGCGCTCGTCCACGCTGAAGGCGCCGTCGCCGTCCTGGCTGAGGCGGTAGGTGATGCGGCCGTTGGCGCCCGAGTCACGGTCCGTGGCGCGCACGGCGAGCACCCGCAGCGGCGCGAACTCCTCCTCCATGACGGTGGCGTTGTACAGCGAGGACTCCATGACGGGCGCGTTGTCGTTCACGTCCGTCGTGTTGATGAGGATCTGGATGACGCTGCGGAGCGGCGGGTCGTCCGAGTCGCGCGCCTCGACCCACACCTCGTACGACGGCGAGGTCTCGTAGTCCAGGCCGTCGGCTACCAGCAGCTCGCCGCTGTCCGGGTCCATGCGCAGCGCGTCGCCGACGTTGCCCCCCGCGATGGCGTACTTGACGGCGAGGTGCTTGGGGGAGGTGGCGGTCACCTTGGTGATGGCTCGGCCCGCGCGGCCGCCAGCTGCGTCCTCCGGCAGCGTGAAGCGAGCCTCGCGCGGGCCCTGGATCACCGGGAACAGCGAGGCCGGCGCTGTCCGCACCTCCAGGTCGGCGAAGGCGGAGCGCGGCGGGCCGCCCGAGTCGCGCGCGGTGATGCGCACCCGGTAGGGGCGGTTCTCGCTCAGCTGGGCGGTGGACTTGATGACCCCGGTGGACGGGTCGACGCTGAACAGCGAGGTGTCCGCGCCGGACAGCGAGTACCGGACGCGGCCGTCCTCGTCCAGGTCCACAGCCTTGGCGCCGAACACGAACTCTCCTAAAAGACAGCAAAGAAAGCATGATATTACATCAGATGGCCCATAATGCTTCTTTTTTGGGAGACTCGCAAACCTATCGATTACTTTCGTTTTTTCTTAAATTTGAAAACTGGGTAACATTTGAAACGCATTCGAAGTCGGTATTAAATTTGCTATTTTACAACTCTAGCGAGCAGCATTACCTTTGCTGGTTTTGGCCGGGACGTGCACGGTGTACTTGACGTCGGAGAAGGTGGGGTCGTTGTCGTTCTCGTCCTGCACGGTGATGGTGAGGTTGACGGCGGTGGCCCGCGGGTCTGTCGCCGAGCTGTCCTGCGCCACCAGGGTGAGGTGGTAGCGCGCGCGCTCCTCGCGGTCCAGCGGCCCGGCCAGCGTCACCTCGCCGCTGTCCTGGTCCACCAGGAAGCGCTCCGCGTGCTCGCCCAGGATGGAGAACCTAGAACAACGAGCGGATTGCAGAGTTGAGTTAGGTTAGGTTAGGTTCGGTTTGTTCTCGCCAGTAACTTCCAGGCCGAAACGATTCAAACACGGCCCAAATTTTCGCCTTAAAAAAAAAAGATAACAAAATAAAAGACGAACGTTGATTTGAATCCAATCGAATCAGATACAGGTTGTTGTCAGAAGGAATTTTGCCTTATTTGCAGGTACAGAGGGCTATTTTCTGAGTACATCGACGAGGCACTGTAAATCGTTACAAAGTGATGCTATGCAACTCCAGAGAGAAAGGATCAAGGCTAAAAATATTGAAGATGATTTTCAGACTTATTTCAAAACGCGTTTCGCAGCTTTCCGATCATTTTGGTGAAAGGTTCTCGAAGTGAGTTCCGAAAATATTTTTTGACACACGATTTCTATGTTGGGTTGGCCCAGAATCGAGGGTTTTATTTTTTTGCGAAGCATTCCGCCTTTGCAGTTGCGAAGCATTTCTTTGTAATTGCGAGGCATTTCTTTGTAATCACGACTAATTTTTTTGTTGTTGCAATTACGTACGAGGCATTTTTCTGTAATTGCGAGGTATTTTTTTTTGTAGTTGTGAGACATTTCTTTGAAAAAGCGAGGAATTTCTTTGTATTGCGAGGCTTTTCTTTGTATTTGCGAGGTATTTCTTCGTGGTGGCGAGGCATCAGCCACTCACCTGATCTTGGCGTTGAGTCCCTCGTCCAGGTCGGTGACCCTGGCGTGCAGCACGGGCGTGCCCCTGGGGGTGTTCTCCCGCACCGTGGCCCAGTAGCCCTGCCGCTCGAACACGGGGCTGTGGTCGTTCACGTCCTGCACCACGACGCGCACCGTCCCGGAGCCCGTCAGCGGCGGCGTGCCTGCAAACAGCAACAACATCACATCAGCAATCAGCGAGCAACAACAACAACACCATACACAGTCCCTAGCGACAGCAGCAACAACAACAGCGAGTCCCTGACAATCATAGCCAGCAGAACCCCGCCCGGAGAGATGCAAAGAGCCGCGTCAACGGGAGGAAAAAAAGAAAGCTTTGAGAGGAAGAGAGAGAGAAAAAGGGGGGGGGGGGGGGGGGGGGGGGGGCAGGGGGTGCACTCGATAGAGGAAAAATCGCCGCGAACAACAACAACAAGAACACGACTGGAGTAAGTGTCCCGTGGTCGTGGCGACGGCGACGGGGCGCTGACCGGAGCCACGCCGGAGCCCAGGACATCAAATTGTAATGGCGACTCGATATCAGCGCAGATATCGGTCTTACCTCCCGGAGAGAAGACACCATTTCGCGCGCTTATTTGAAAATTAGAGACACCGACAAAACAAGCCTGTCTTCCAGCAGGCAATCCCACCTGCCGCCTGCCTTTGACAATGAAACCAAAATAAGAATCTTCCTGATTCGTCCCGGACGTGCGGGCTTTGGGAGTGGTGCATCAGAATAAAGACCTGGATACTCTGGCAAAGAAACGCGATGGCTGTCCCGCCTAGTCCGCCATCTTTACTAGTGACTGGGGA